>ONZH01029635.1:0-264169 GCA_900303285.1 Rhinella marina | reverse complement strand
TAGCAAGCCTTGCTGTGAACAGCTGATACCAGAGGTGTGTGACAAAGGGTAGATGATCTTATCAATCCTCTGTCCTTTGATGTGCCCCAGACTGTCATCAGGGTGGCGTCTCCCTCCTGCAAGTGCGCTGGTATGTGTCTCCACGGGGATGCAGGGTTGAGGGTCAGTTTATATGTATATAGATAAATGCATATAAAACTGGGGCATATATACATGTATCTATATACATTAGGAGCAACTGGGGGCACAATATAATATTTAGGGGGCATCATATGCATCAGAGGGCACCACATATTGGGGCATATCTGGAGACCCACAGATACATATATAGAAGGCCCATATATAGATATACATATATATGCATGCCTCATAAAGGGGGCAGGCATGCATATACATATATACACACATACATACCAGCACTTCCTTCTACAATCCCCCTGTTGTCGGGAAACACGACAAATTTTTGGGGGAAGTGTTGGGATGTATTTGCCTCCTTAACCTCACTCATAACGTATAACAGTTCAGGATGGACTGAAGAATTATCCCGTCCTTAGGTACTTAGACATTTCCCTCATGGCTTGGACCTCTTCCCTGCCCTTCACCGTAACCCAACATATCCACAGGATAAACCGTCCTCGCCTTTATCTTCAGCTCCTCCCACCGTCATCATCTCAGACTTCTGGGATGGCTTCACTAGTGTCTGTTTTCAAGTATTCAGCTCCTCCCACTGTCGTCGGTCAGACTCTGGGATGGCTTCACTCTCCATCTTCATGTAATGTCGGTCTTCAAGTATCCAGCTGCTCCCACTGTCGTCTTTAGACTCTGGGACGGCTTCACTCTCGATCTTCTAGGCCAAACCACGTCGCACCTCCTTCTTTGTGGGGTGCGGTCTCTTGTGTAATGGCCTCCTTTCAGACTTTCTCCCGACACTTCTTTCAGCTTGATTGCAGACTCTGTCGTTGAGGAAGTTCTCCCATGGACAGATACGTAGGTCTTTACAAGGCAGGTCAGAATTTCTGGAGTGTGAGGTGATGTCACAGTACCTAAATTCTACCTGTGGGAAAAGCACCGCACCAACTATCACTCAGTCCATCCCTTACGAACTGCACCGTTCTAAGGTTTGTAGTGACAAATACCGTGTTCCTGACCCTAACGTGCCCTACTCTTGTCCCCATTCACTCATGCACACTGTCCCACCCCCACCCAACAATAGAAGGAAAATCAACAAATATACAATACTATGGGGTTTCAGGATGGCGTTGGTACTACATCCTGAACCCTCATAGGATCAAAGGCAGTTCCTGGCTTCAGGATGTTACTGGAGTCACGTCCTGAGCCATCTTCTCCGGTCATCTTCGCGATGTTCTATCTGGTTCTCGGGGAGTGTCCACAAGTCTCTTGAGAACCAGAACCAGAAGAACCATCACCGGGCAAATCAACAAAGATTTTGGAATAAATTGTGTGACCTTTAGACTTTTAGCCAAACAGTCTCTCCCCTCAGGACACATACGAATCTCTCTCCAAATCATGGGAGATCTCCGTCATCTTGATCCAGTAATGCTCCAGCAGGACCGTGGGTTGGTTCTCCACCTCTTGTCTTGAGCTGACGAAGTGGGAACCTCTGGAGTCACACGAGAGCGTCCAGGCAAATAACCAGTCTCTTCTAGGTCGTCATCTGGGTTCTTACTTCAGCTCCTATGGCATTCTTCCTAGAAGAGAAGAAAACAGCATGCGCTCCTGAGGGATTTCTCCCCTCATGGTGCACTTAGTTACAGCACTTCCAGCACCAATACCCTTGACCCAGGTGTGGAGAAAGGTATTGGGCTGACCTTCATCCAACAGGACCCCTCGTTATCCTAACACTGGTGTAAGAACACCCAACCTTCAGAGGATCCCATCCTCTGCCGCACATCCCTCTGAACCAACAGATAAGGATGGCCACCCTAATAGGTTAGGATATCCGAGGGGAGCTATGGACGAAGCATCTTTTCCATGATGGCACGGCATCCCTGTCTTACTCATGTGTTTCCAGTCTGACTTCCCCCTGTTAACCTGTGTTGTGGAGGTCAGCAGAATCCATGGCCAAAACCTTGCCTTGGCTCTACAGGACTCCACAACACAAAACCACAGGCCACATCCTGCTGTCAACCATTCCGTGTCCAACCTCAGTGAGAGCTGTGTTACCTGTCCGGACCAGCAAGTGTGTGCACAGTACAACCTCAATGTTGCCTGTCCGCAACCCACTTTCTGCCCTGGTCCACAGTATAACACAGCCCCACCGAAAACCCTGAGCAGAACAGTGCTACCTGTCTCGATCTGAGGCCCTGGTTGCCCAGAGTAATCATCACACTGCACCGTGTACCGATGTTACCTGCTCGCAAACCAACCCCTTCCTCAGTCCACAGTGTAGCACTGCTCTACCCACAGTAGACACCAGAATGAACCAAAAACAGCCACGCCTGACAACCGCGACTCACAGCGGGGAATGAAAACTACAACAATCAGCAAAGCGAAACACACTCGTAAACAAGAACTGCCTCCATCAACATAAAAGCATACAAACAGGTAAAACGAACACAGGACACAGACATACACAGGGGACCAACGGGGTAACAAATGGCACAGGGGTGTCAAACATTCTCTAGCCTAGATTGGCCGATTTGACCCCTCAGCACCTGATGAGGTGTATACCACTGAGTGGTGACTTTATGGCCAATCTGGCTAGGCCCCACTGTACAATTTGTTACCGGGATTTTCCTACTGGACACATTGCAGTTATTTGCGCAAGGGCAATTCCTTGCAATGTGTCCTTCGTTCCCACACCTAAAACACCTAATTTGGCCTCTTGTCCTTTGTGTCCTATACTTACCTGTCCTGCAGTGTTTCGCTATATGACCTAAGCCAGCACATGCAAAACACCTGATGTCCGCCCTGCATGGCTTAGGTCCGTCCACACTGCAGTCGTGCTCCCTTCTCCTGAACTGTTCCATTCTCAGGGACGCACTCTTTACAATATTTCTTTTACAAGAAATCATTGCACCCATTTTTTTCCTATCTGTACAGGCTCAAATTTTGGTAGATTTGTCCTGTTACCGATATCTCTCCCCCCTTTTTGCCCTGGACAGGGCAACATCTTTGGAAAGTCTGGCCCTGACTTTACAGAAAAAGAAAGGGCCGGTACCAACTTTGAAAAATTTCTAATGGCTTGTTGCATGCCGGTCATCAAACGAGACCTTGCAGCTACCTCATCATTTAGTTTGGCCAGAGTCACGTCAGTAGAGGCAGCCCGCTCCTTGAAGGCCTTGATCTCAGCATAAGACTGAGTCAACTGAGCCTCAAGTTTCTCCTTTTGCCTCTGCAACTCTACCAACCGTGACTCCATTTCATCCACCTGTGTTTCTCGGTCAGCAGAAGACTCCACATTCACCGCCAGCTGCGCCCACAATGCAGAAACCTGCTGCAAATTACTGGCACAGCACTGGCAATGACTGATAAAGGTCTCCTCCGACCGAGAGACCAGCGCAACATGCTCTGGCCTCCAAATGCTGTCCTCAAAAGTGTGAACTAATTTGGCCAGCATTTGGAGGCGTTTCGTGTTTTTGTGAAAGATGCTTTTGCCTATGCGCACTCTGTCGTGTGCATAGGCTTGGTCCAACAAAGCAGACCAAAGCATCTCCGTGGACGTGTATGTGGTGGGGATGATGGGGTTAAATGTGCTGTTTTTGCTTAAGTGCTGCAGTGTTGCAAAGGTCATACTCACTTTTTCGGTGGCCATTCTGCGTGGAGTCGTCTGCGTCCTTCTAGTTTCGGAACTTCTTTTTCCCGTCCAGCCGGAGACCTTCACCCGTCTACGCTGCTTGGAAAAAGATCCTCTTCCTCCGGAACGCCTGCCGCCGACTCTTCTGGATCCACCCGAAGCGTGAATTGACTCTCGCCGGTCAGTCGTGCAAGGGAATAAAAACACGTTACTTTTAGGTTCGCTGTTTGTGGACGTTTCCTGTGCCAAACTGCCACCCACACCTGTGTTATCCGTCCAACTTCAAGGTCGAGGAGCACAATATAGCACGACACTGCACCGTGTCCCTCCGCTATTTGTCCGCTCCCTATCCGCCTATCTTAGTTGACGCGATAACACAATTGTGGCGCGTTTTCACAGAACCACAGTCCACAACCAGTTCGGGCTGGCTAGCCAAATGTTAAAGGGTTAATTAATTAATAATATTTTGTTGAATATTATTAATTAATATGCATAAATAGGCGTAACCGGCTGACGCTAGCTCCGCCTATTTATTTCCCACACTGTTCTATTCCCTACACGCTTAAGCTATAGCGGCGACTACAAAGACAATGTAAACTGTATTTTAAACAATAAAATAGTTTATTACAGAACAATGTCTACCGTCTAATTATTTAGACTATATCTATATATATTTATATTAGTGTATATAAATATATATACATATAGCCGCACAACAATACAATATTATACACCGACTACACTGCACACTTCCCACAATTAATTCCACCCACAATACTAAATCTAACACATACACTCACAATATACAGATAGCAGCCCACCCTCACCTATACTATACTGTCCCTGGGGACAAAGGGTTAGTAGGGGATAATGAGGGATATTGCAGGGGTTAAATGGACAGGGACACTGGCAGGGCAGCAGGGGTTAGCCCAGGTTCCTCAGGGCAAGGGTGCAGGGAGGTATGGGCAGGATGGTTACAGGGGTTAGAGCAACAGGGGTTGGATCATGGGTTAGGGAAAATAGGGCAGCTGGGGTATTGCAGGGGTTACAGGGAAAGCATTGGTGGTTCAGGGGTTAGAGCAACAGGGGTTGGATCATGGGTTAGGGAAAATAGGGCAGCTGGGGTATTGCAGGGGTTACAGGGAAAGCATTGGTGGTTCAGGGGTTAAAAGGTAGGGCAAGGGTTAGGGGTTCTTGGGATACTTAGACCAATCCTTGCTGGAACTCTGTTATGGTGACCTTTCCCCCATCTTCCTTCAGGTGATCAAAAGCTCCTCTGCCTGTGGTGGTGCAAGCTCTTTCTGCCCTAGTCCCTAAAATGCTGGACTTTTTATCCCTCATGAGTGGGGGGAAGGTGGCTTTCCATATGGCAGAGGTGTGGATGGCCCATGCTATAAAAACCGGTTTAGCAAGTCACCAACTGCTTGATTGGGTAGATAAACCTTCACAATGCAAGCAATGGAGGCCAACACCCCTGTTCATAGCAAGCCTTGCTGTGAACAGCTGATACCAGAGGTGTGTGACAAAGGGTAGATGATCTTATCAATCCTCTGTCCTTTGATGTGCCCCAGACTGTCATCAGAGTGGCGTCTCCCTCCTGCAAGTGCGCTGGTATGCGTCTCCAGGGGGATGCAGGGTTGAGGGTCAGTTTATATGTATATAGATAAATGCATATAAAACTGGGGCATATATACATGTATCTATATACATTAGGAGCAACTGGGGGCACAATATAATATATAGGGGGCATCATATGCATCAGAGGGCACCACATATTGGGGCATATCTGGAGACCCACAGATACATATATAGAAGGCCCATATATAGATATACATATATATGCATGCCTCATAAAGGGGGCAGGCATGCATATACATATATACACACATACATACCAGCACTTCCTTCTACATCCAGTCACTGTATGGAGATATCCGGTGTCTGTATGGTGGTGTTATCCAGTCACTGTATGGAGATATCCGGTGAATGTATGGTGGTGTTATCCAGTCACTGTATGGAGATATCTGGTGACTGTATGGTGGTGTTATTCAGTCACTGTATGGAGGTATCCGGTGACTGTATGGTGGTATTACGCAGTCACTGTATGGTGGTATCCGGTGACTGTATGGTGGTGTTATCCAATTCCTGTATGGAGACATTTGGTGACTGTATGGTGGTGTTATCCAGTCACTGTATGGAGATATCCGGTGACTGTATGGTGGTATTACGCAGTCACTGTATGGTGGTATCCGGTGACTGTATGGTGGTGTTATCCAATTCCTGTATGGCAGTTTTATCCAATCACTGTATGGAAGCATCCAGTCACTGTATGGTGGTGTTATCCAATAACTGTATGGCAATAACTATAACCCCTTTCCTGCCCACTCCACCTTTTTTAGACCTGGCATGAGTGGGAAAAAGTTTCAGATTGTGGCGCAAAGGACCTTTGTGCCAAAATCTGTGTCAGAAATACGCTTAATATAGGTACATTTCTGTTTTAATAAATGACCCCCTAATTGTCTTATGATTACAGGGTAGGGCTAATATCTTTATAGTATATAGATCCCAGTATATTACACCGTGCCCTGTATTTCCCAATAAATAAATGATCCTTGGGAAACACAGGCCTCACTCCTGACCACCAGGACCAGGTTCTGCGCAGTACATGGCGGCCTCTCTGCTCCGCTGTGTATTATTCTGGCACTAAGTCTGGGTTCACATCACATTTTTCCCATCAGTTTAATGTATACAAAAAATGTATACATTAAGAGATGCCTCAGACTGATCCATACGGTGGCGTCCGTTCACCATACATTTCCATTGTAAAACAACATATACGTTAGCATATGCATTTTTTGTACTGGACTCTGCAGGATACAAAAATGTGGTAAGCTGCATATTTGTATATGGTACCTTTTTTATCAATATCAAACGGATAGGAAAAACGTGATGTGAACCCACTGTTACATATGAAGAAATGCGATGCCAGGAGGGTCGGGGGGGGGGGGGGGCCCGCATAAAAATTTGCTGTGGGGCCCAGTCAGTTCTAGCTACGCCACTGGTAAGATGTGCAATTAGGATGACAGCCAAGAATCAACAAAGTCTATGATGGGGGGAATGAGTTTTGATATTTGTTCACCTGCCTCTTCTGGTAGCAGACATTCCTCCTGAGCATTGCGCTACACTGCTGGGGGCACGCTCCTGGCACAACCCGTCAGGAATGCTATTGCCGTATTACATTTGCTTTGTCTTAGGCATCTCTGTAGGAGGAAAAAAAACACAGTGGAAGGAATGGAGACGAAGTTTTGTAATGGGTTACTTGTTAGATCCCTGGCCTGAGAGAAGGTCTGGCGAGTTTTATTCTCCTATCTCTAATCGTGGTTGTAGGGAGGTGAGCCCTGTGCATGTTCACACTACCCAGGTAGTAAATGTGACAATAGCAGTTGTGGTGGCATAGCAAAAGTGGCAGTGGCAAGACTCGTTGTGACCAGCATAATCTGGTAGCTTCCAAAGCAGCCATGTCAGTAGCGTACTTTTTAGTGCCTGCCCTTCCTTTGCTGATTCAGGTTTCCATGAAACCACTTGATGTACTCAGTTCAAAGCAGGTTCATCAATAACTATATTGCAATTGATTACCTGGGATGCTGGAGCAGAGCAGTGATTATCATCTGAGTTAGGCAATAGCAATAAACTTGAAAGCTATACTTATTACTTATTACGGGGTCTGCGGTAATTACAGGGTCTAAGAAAGCAATTGCAGCTTAAGCCAACTGTGGAAAGTTATTGCATTCCCATAGTGCACTAGAGTGTGGGGGAAATTGCAGCCTTCTTACCAGACATTCATTATATAAAGGGTCATATGGGTTGCCACTTAAAGGAAAACATTCCCCAAAAATAAGCATTCCAAGTAAAGGATTTGGGCAGATTTATCAATGTGTGGCATTAAAGGGAACTGAAAACGCTCACTATTAATGGCCGCATCTTTTTAAAATGATCCCTTTAAGAATGGGCGTGGCACTATAGTGGCGGCAAGGCTTATCACTTGCAAATTGTGAGACACATTTATGAATGAGTAAAACCAGAATCAAAGGGACCGTGAAAGAATAAGGTGGTATAGTCCTTCTCTTCCAGGCCTGTGATGCTCCGCTGGGCACCCTTGATGTCAACTTCCAGTTTAACGTTTTCAGCGATGATTGGCTCCTCGTGCATCAATACAATGATGAGATGACTCAAGGGCATCCAGTCTCTGCTGCGACCAGTGATTGGCCACGGATGTTGACCTTTAGGGAGCCCAGCGGAACATCCCAAGCCTGGAGGAAAAGGAGCGGGGAGTCAACGCCAGGAAGCAGGTAAGTCATCTTTCCTTTACAGGTCCGACCAAGCGGGGATGTTTGCCAAAGCCCCTCCCCCTTCATTTTTACACAACCCCTTTAAGTCCTGCAAAAGTAAAGAACATGTATGGTTAAACCTGTTACAGAACCTGCGCCAGTGTTCTAATAGCATAAGGCAGGCAACATTTATGAAATATGCCATATGGACCATGCTAAACCCATCACCATAGACAATTAATGCCAATTTTTCTATATATTAATCTAGATTTGGGACCCTGCCATATTTCATTTCCCCACTTGGAAATACTATTGCAATGTGATCTGTTTAGGTCATCATTTCTCCAGTCAAGTACCTCCAACCAGGGCTGGATTAAAGGTGTATTCTCATCTTAGACAGTGGGGGCATATCACTAGGATATGCCCCCATTGTCTTATAGGTGCGGTCCCACCACTCGGCTATTTCCATCGGCTACATAGAAATGAATGGGAGTGGTGGCCGCGCATGTGCAGTGCGCTCCCATTCATTTCTATGGGAGCAGCGGGGGAGCTGTGCCTGGTGTTGGGCGGACCCCGGTCCTCCAGGCGCAGTGCTTCCCCCTTCAATATCGATATAGGTGCAGGTCCCATCCAAGCGATATGTCCCCATTGTCTAAGATGAGAATACCCCTTTAAGGTTGGTGGATACCTCTGGGCAATAAATTTCCTGAAAATAACTATGTCACTTGTACAATACACAGAAAAAGTACCCTGTTGGGGGGGGGGGGGGACTTAAGGACCAGACTTGAGGACCACTGGTCTAGAAGACATGTCAAGCAGTGACCTGGCACCTCTGAAATAGGGGAGCTATCAAGATCAGAAGGAAAAAGTCCAACCTGTCTGATTTATGCATCCTCCAACAGCAGACAGGTATCTGATGTCCCATAGACATACTATGGGCGAGTCCCAAAGAATTGGCAAGGAGTGGCTTTTGCTCTGGATGCGTACAGGGCCCGAAAGAGTAATCTGGACCATTGGACATAAAAACAAACTATGAACTGACTGTAACAAAGTGTGTAGGGACGCACTCTATTGAAAACGGGAATGGCAATGCCTAGATTTCAATTCATCCATACCAATCCAGGAGGAACAATAGTGGAATGATGCAATGCAAAGTTTAAAGAACCCCTGAATGGTTATTTCATGGTAATTTAGTGAAATAGATGTGTCAGGAGAGATGGCAGACCCTCTCTAAAATTTACAGTCCCACTGTAACCGTGATAGAATTGCATCGGAGGAGAGTCTGTCACTTGTATTTAAAATTTCTGCAAGACCTGAATGCATCAGACCACACTTTGTGAGGTGCCCAATGGCCCCTGTGGCAAACCTATGGACACCAGTTCTACAAATGGCACATCATACTTGGGTGTAAGGTCCTTCTACACATTTTGAATTGAGCTCCGGGAGCTTTGAGTGAATGAATACAGTTTATAAATGTTTTCCTCATTACAATAGTTTCCTTGGCAACCAGGAATTTCTTAAATATAACCTTACTCTTGTGTAGGGACGTTCGTTGTTATCTTGCATTTACACGTAAAACCGTCTACAACTAAGTGCACTCAAGTATTACGTAACACGGTTTCGTTACTTTGCAGGAACAGTACGCAGCTGTTTTCGAAAAGCCAACAATGTTAAGAATTACAATGTACACGAAGGTGAAGCACGTTGACCTTTTTCTATTTTTCACTATGTTCCCCTGGTGGGAGGTTTTGTTCCTTAAAGGGACATTGCCATCAAAAGGGGTATTTTTATAACTCAATATTCATAGAAAACATTTGTTTTTTTATATAGACTTTTTAAAATTTTAGTAGTACTATGCCATTAAAGGGGTTGTCTAGGCCTTAAAAAATGGGGATGGCTGGTCATGGTGTGTACGTAAATAAAAAAAACAGCGGCCAGGTATGGTACGTGACCACTGAGGCCCCTGATTGGCTGGCAGCAGTGACATACACAACCTGCCCAGTTGGAGAACTCAAGTGGTGGAAGCGTAGAAACCCCACAGGAACCAGGATAAAAAGAGCAGGCAAGTAGTGTTTTTTTACTTACATACCATGTCTGCCATTTCTATTTTATTTCACATAAAGAGAACCACAGCCGCTGCAGGAATATTACAATTAAGGGTCTTCCTGGATCCAAATGTAGTGCCCTGGAGCAAGGGTACTTTGGACTGTGGACATTTGTGGACATTTGACCGTATTGCTAATACTCAAAGGCATCACCCCCCTACTTTAGTGCACTTGGAAGAGTTAACTTGCACTATTATTTATGCCATTGTGTGCATGTATACTGTATTATATTGTTGAACTGCATTTTATATGTTTATTGTAGTATATCCTGTTAATTTGCACTGTTATTACACTATATCTGCACTGCACTGCATAAAAGGTTAGTGCACAGCTCGCTAACACTGAGAGACTTTGGGACTTTCTGTCTATGCACTGAGAAGTTACAAATATTCCACAGTTAAAGGGAGTCTTTCACCTGTTATTCACCTATATAACCAACAGCAGTGCCCCACAGAAGATTGCAGACACATCCCAGACATACCTGTGTGCACTGTGTGTCTGTATTCCATGTCCAGGAAAAGCACTTTTATTCTGCAGGAAAACAGATCCCAAGAGCCCAGCTGAAAGTGAAAGTAAAAACAGCCTTTTCTCCCGACTTGATTTACATCATCTGATATACTGGATATAATGCTGTAATTTTGGTATAATTTGAAAGCTTGGAATGCCAGCTTTTAAAAAAGGTCATTTTTCTATCTGCTACCAATCCCAAGATATGAGCAGCTAAAGCAGCCCTCCCCTCTTCAGTCTGGTTTGCTTTGGGCACTTGCAGCAGCAGAGCTGAGCACTTGGGAGCTGTTTTCCTACAGAATAAAAGTGCTTTTCCTGGACATGGAATACAGACACATATTGCACACAGGTATTTTTGGAATGTGTATGCAATCTTCTGAGGGGCACTGCTGTTAGTTATATTGGTGAAAAACAGGTGAAAGAGCTATGCAAAGTTTTGGAGGGGAAAAACAGACACAGCACTAACCTTTTGACTGTCTGGTTTAGCTCTGTTGTTTATGTCTAAAGATTTGTTGGAATATTTTGGAATATGTCTGGAAAAATTGCTTAGTCATTCCCAAAGACTTGTAGTAACATTCTATACAAGTCTATGGCAGACTGAAACTGCAACATTGTTTCTGTTTAGGCTGTGCTTCACCCAGGGGGGTACATAGAAATCATTGGGCCCCATAGAAAGAATCTGAATAGTGCCCCTAACACCGCCCACTACCCTGGCCCATCCCACATGCTGCCCTGGCTCCTCCCATGCCCCCCCCCCCGGTGATGTCACTGTGCAGGGATAATAAACACAATGATGTCACCATACAGGGATAATAAACAGTGATGTCACAGTACAGGAATAATAAATCTCAGATCAACACATTGTGCCCCCATCAGACCTCAGGTCAGCGTCTTTTGCCCCCATCAGACCTCAGATCAGCGTCTTGTGCCCCCATCAGACCTCAGATCAACACAATGTGCCCCCATCAAAGCTCAGGTCAGCGTCTTGTGCCCCCATCAGAGCTCAGGTCAGCGTCTTGTGCCCTCATCAGACCTCAGGTCAGCGTCTTGTGCCCTCATCAGACCTCAGGTCAGCGTCTTGTGCCCCCTTCAGACCAGCCTCTTGTGCCCCCATCAGACCAGCCTCTTGTGCCCCCATCAGACCAGCCTCTTGTGCCCCCATCAGACCAGCCTCTTGTGCCCCCATCAGACCTCAAGTCAGTGAGTTGTGCCCCCCCTCAGACCTCAGGTCAGTGTCTTGTGCCCCCCTCAGACCTCAGATCAGCCCACCCAGCCACTTTGAAAAAATCATACTTACCTGTTCTGACCGCCGCTGTCCTCAGGTTCCCCGCTCCACTCTCTTGCCTGCCGGCGCTCACTATGACCTGACGCTGCGTCAGGTCATAGCGTCAGGTCATAGTGCGCGCCAGGGAAGACGGTGGAGCACAGAACCAGCGAGGACAGCGGCGGCCAGAACAGGTAAGTATGATTTTTTTTTTAAGTGGCTGGGACCTGGGTGGGCTGATCTGAGGGGGGCGCGGGGGCCCTGGCAGCGCGGCAGCACGGCAGGCAGATATTAGAACATGGGGCAACGCATTAAAGTGATGCGCGCGCCATGTTCTAAGTATCGGACTGCAAGAAAACTCGGTATCGAGCTTCGGTACCGCACTAGGTACCGAAACCGTACCGAGTTTTCGATATATCGTGCAACCCTATTATACAGCATGGTGTATGGATTATACTGTATATTATACAGCATGGTGTATGGATTATACTGTATATTATACAGCATCGTGTACGGATTATACTGTATATTATATTATCAGGCCGAACTGGATGGACAGATGTCTTTTTTCGGCCTTATAAACTATGTTACTATGTATACAGCATGGTGTATGAATTATACTGTATATTATACAGCATGGTGTACGGATTATACTGTATACTATACAGCATGGTGTACGGATTATACTGTATATTATACAGCATGGTGTACGCATTATACTGTATACTATACAGCATGGTGTACGGATTATACTGTATATTATACAGCATGGTGTACGGATTATACTGTATATTATACAGCATGGTGTACGGATTATACTGTATATTATACAGCATGGTGTACGGATTATATTGTATATTATACAGCATGGTGTAAGGATTATACTGTATATTATACAGCATGGTGTATGGATTATACTGTATATTATACAGAATGGTGTACGGATTTTAATCTATAAAATACAGCATGGAGTGCGGATTATACTGTATACTATACAGCATGGTGTACGGATTATATTGTATATTATACAGCATGGTGTACGGATTATACTGTATACTATACAGCATGCTGTACTGATTATACTGTATACTATGCAGCATGGTGTACGGATTATAATCTATACTATACAGCATTGTATACGGATTATACTGTGTACTATACAGTATGGTGTACGGATTATACTGTATATTATACAGTATGGTGTATGGATTATACTGTATATTATACAGTATGGTGTATGGATTATACTGTACATTGTATAGCATGGTACAGGGATTATAATATATACTGTACAACAAATGCATGGTGGTTACACCATGCTGGACAATATAACCCCTGCGCCACGCTGTACAATATACAGTATATGCACAGTAGAGGTATAATGTATATTGTCTGGCACAGTGTATGCATATACCCACACACATACATACACACATACATACATACATACATACATACACAGGAAACACATAAAAATTTACAGTTACTTGTCTCTTGTCCTGACGCCACTCTGGAGGGGGCTGGGCCTTGGTCTTCTTCTTTCTCTTCTTTTGCTGCGCTGCACAGGTCCTTGCCTGTCCAGTAGCAGCAGCGCGGCATGAGGGAGGAGGCGGGGCCAGCTGGGAGTGCACAGGAACGTCCTGAGAACGACGTTAGGGTAAAAGTCCTGGTTGCGGCGGTGAGCGGGCCAGGAGAGGCCCTGAGCGCAGGCAGTGCGGGACGCACGGGACAGGACACATCTTAATGATGCAGAGTAGGGGGTGGGGCCTCCTGTGCGCTCCGGGCCCCCTGTGCTGCGGCCCCATAGCAGTGGTGTGGTCTGCCTATATGGGCGGTACGCCACTGGCTTCACCACTCCACCCCTTGCACTAGAAGGTTCAGTTAGAGTCTCTAGTTGTCTGCAGATAGGGATCACTGTTTAGTAGAAGAGACTCTGCTGGACTGCACAAGTGAAAGAAGAAGATGCTGAGATGGGGATACCCTTCCACAGACCCTGGATGACCTGTCCTTTCCTTGGCTAGAGTATCAACCTTCTGAGAGGGACAGCAAGCTCAGGGCTTTCCTCAGCACAGAACCTTCTTCTTCTGCGTAGTACCGTGCCTGTATTGTTTTACACTTGAGTTCCTCCAGTAAAGAAGCACACTTGTTTACTGCAGACCCTGACTCTCTGGACTTATTTCTCATTGGGGCTCACCATGCTTTACCATCCCTTCCAGAGAGCAGCAACATGTGTTGACACCTCAATGGTGTCTGGGGAACAAAGCATAGTGACTTCTCAGACCCGGTCACTGCACACAGCACAAGAAGCTTTACCAGCAGTGGCTGCAGAAATCTTTAAAGGGTTTCTGTCACCAGATCTGGGAATATTAAACAGGATGACATTTGCAATGTGCAAATGTCACCTGATGCCCAATCTGTTATTCATTTTTATATTGGTGCCCCCGTTTTTGATAAAAAAAAGCACTTTTATTTTATGCTAATTAGGCTTACTAGGTGCGAGGGGCGGTTAGCCTGCACCTAGTAAGCTCCGTTTGCCCACCTCTTGTTACGCCTCCCTTGTCTTGATTGACAGGGCCAGGCAGCTTGCTCGATATTCTGCCGGCCCTGTCCTCGCTTCAAATCCCGCGCCTGCGCCGTGCAGAATAAAATCGGCACAGGCGCAGTGAGTGGCGCTGGCAAGCCTGCACCTAGTAAGCGCCATTTGCCCACCTCTTGTTACGCCTCCCTTGTCTTGATTGACAGGGCCAGGCAGCTTGCTCGATCTTCTGCCGGCCCTGTCCTCGCTTCAAATCCCGCGCCTGCGCAGTGCGGATTAAAATCGGCGCAGGCGCAGTGAGGGCCGCTAGCCGCCGGGCTCCCGGCTACCTCACTGCGCCTGCGCCGATGATGTCAGAGTACACCCAGAAGAGAGCCGACATCAGCCGGGTGTACTCTGACGTCATCGGCGCAGACGCAGTGAGGTAGCCGGGAGCCTGGCGGCCAGCGGCCCTCACTGCGCCTGCGCCGATTTTAATCCGCACTGCGCAGGCGCGGGATTTGAAGCGAGGACAGGGCCGGCAGAAGATCGAGCAAGCTGCCTGGCCCTGTCAATCAAGACAAGGGAGGCGTAACAAGAGGTGGGCAAACGGCGCTTACTAGGTGCAGGCTAACCGCCCCTTGCACCTAGTAAGCCTAATTAGCATAAAATAAAAGTGCTTTTTTTATCAAAAACGGGCGCACCAATATAAAAATTAATAACAGTTTGGGCATCAGGTGACATTTGCACATTGCAAATGTCATCCTGTTTAATATGCCCAGATCTGGTGACAGAAACCCTTTAAAGAGCTCTTGGGGGCAGATAGAGCAGCTGCCAATAGAATTAAATGCATTCATTGGTCCCTGAGGCCTAAACAAGGTGAACAACCACGGGACTGTGGGCTACTCACCTCCAGGTATACATCAGATATTATTTCTCAAAGCTGCAAGGGGCAGAAACAGGTTACATTCCGTTGGGAAAAAAAATATTCCAAAATCTAACCTCCAACCTAAATAAGAGGCACATGCTGAAGCTGACTGTCTTCAGAGCAACAAGATCATGTTCAAGTGGCCGTTCCCATTCGGTTTAACTTTTATGAAGAGATGCACTATTTGGTCCTCAGCTGGCCAGTTCCAAATGTGATATCGACATTCCCTCACGGACAGAAGTTGTGTTACCTCGTGTTGAGTTGCCACCTCTTCCACAAACTGAGAGTTGGATTCCTGTTGTCCAAATCGCCTATAGGCAGGAAATCTGTACCTAAATGGACAATTTTTCTGCTAGATTGGGAGTAGTCCGAGGACATGTTACTCTCCTTGCTGTTTGTTCCACAGGTTGCTGGACTGTTAAAGGATAACAAGACCAATTTATTACAGCTTCATGTTGTTGCTTCTCTGGCTTTGAAACGATGTGAGAACATTGTGTTCCCTTTTTTTTTTTTTGCTGTAAGAGACATTTTGACCTCCCCTTGTTTATTTTTTGCAATCCTTATGTCTATACATTGAGTGTTTTTATATCTTTGACATTTAAGGAGTAAGGAGTCTTAGATCATGGCTGTTTCCACCGTATGCTCTCCCCTGGGGCAATTGTATTGTGTATATAAGCACTATATGAGCTATGAGACATTTGTTCTTGCCTCCCTCTGGTTCAACATTTTATGTTACACCCTACACCATACTTACCAGCTCACCAGGAACGAGAGTTGGTATCATGTACAGTGTAACATACTGTAAAACTTAAAGCGTTGCTGCCAGGCTAGAGGCCTGAGTAGATGCTACCTGGGCTGTTGTATGCAGGACTCGTAAACAGTTCCTGCCAGTCTAGAGGCCTGAGTAGATGCTACCTGGGCTGTTGTATGCAGGACTCGTAAACAGTTCCTGCCAGTCTAGAGGCCTGAGTAGATGCTACCTGGGCTGTTGTATGCAGGACTCGTAAACTGTTCCTACCAGTCTAGAGGCCCGAGTAGATGCTACCTGGGCTGTTGTATGCAGGACTTGTAAACTGTTCCTACCAGTCTAGAGGCCCGAGTAGATGCTACCTGGGCTGTTTTATGCAGGACGCCTACCAGCCTAGATTGCTAGGCAGCAATTAGTTTCAAAGGAAAATACATAAATTGCAGCCGCACACCGCTACCAGATAAAGCACAAAATGCCATAGTGATATAGTATTCCAAAGCTCATGCTATGCTTGTATAATAAATTAGAGACTCTTGGCAAATACATTTTGTACAAAATTATCTGAGCCCACTCACCACAGTCAAGGTGGTCTCTGCAGAATGGGAACCTAACATTTTGTCCTACCTGTTACGTGCCAGTCTTGGCTTCCATATAATCAGGGGGCGCTTTGTTCCACATGCATGTAATGTCCACTTGCCTTTTGCCATTTCTGGTACTACAAAGGCCTCCCCTAGTTCAGGAGTGCAGACACTAACATGCATGCCGAATCAATCGGCTTTATAGTTGCACTGACTAAAAAACCACCTGTGGGGCAAATGGACTGGTCAGGAGTGCATGACCAAATGGAGTAGCCACACCTCCAGTACAAACTTACAAAGAAAAAAAGGGGATTTCGGTCAGCACATCCCAGAGCGCAGGTGAACTAGGGGAGGCCTTTGTAGTACCAGAAATGGCAAAAGGCAAGTGGACATTACATGCATGTGGAACAAAGCGCCCCCTGATTATATGGAAGCCAAGACTGGCACGTAACAGGTAGGACAAAGTGTTAGGTTCCCATTCTGCAGAGACCACCTTGACTGTGGTGAATGGGCTCAGATAATTTTGTACAAAATGTATTTGCCAAGAGTCTCTAATTTATTATACAAGCATAGCATGAGCTTTGGAATACTATATCACTATGGCATTTTGTGCTTTATCTGGTAGCGGTGTGCGGCTGCAATTTATGTATTTTCCTTTGACATGTATTTAGCCATAGCAACCAGCACCTGCACTCTGGGATGTGCTGACCGAAATCCCCTTTTTTTTCTTAGCAATTAGTTTCTACCTTGGCTGTTTGTATGCAGGGCAGCCATTTTGAACCTAAAGTAAAAGTAAACAAGTACTACAAGTAGCAGCACACTACTACATCCAGCCAGGGCTTTTAATCAGAGTATGATATAGCTAGATTCTACAGCACCCTGAAATATTGTAGGCCAAAAACCCAGGAGAGGCAAGTCTGATAGTGTAGGTCCCGCCTGGTGGAAGCCACCTTGTCGCTGGTAGATGGGTCCGACACAATTTTGATACTAAAAATATGTGCAAGGAGCTTCTAATTTTTTTATATAGTAATTATAGCACTTTACATTTATTCATGTTCCTAGTGTTTGCATGTGCATTGTGTTTCTACTTGAAGCCCTTGTTTGCCTTAACATTGCAGCCATGGGAGCGTGCACCTGAAGCCTTTTTTGTTTTTCATATTCTTTAGAGGTGTTGGTCTAATTTATTTATTTATTTATTTTATTTTATTTTTTTGCATTGGAGCTAGGGCAGACATGTTTTGCCATAATCCGGCATCATTAGGAGTTAATGGAGCCTGGTCGAGGCAGAATCTAATCTTGCAATCACGGCTGGTGGGAACATAGCAGGCGCCCTGCATGCACACAGCCGAGACAGAATCTGATCGCTACCTAGCAATCACAGCTGGTGGGAGTGTAGCAGGGGCCCTGCATACAACAGCCCAGGTAGAATCTACTCAGTCCTCTAGGATGGAAGGAACGCTTTAGACGATGTCTGGAGCATCTCCTACCAATGGCCTGTGAAATCCACAGACTAAACACAGAAAAACTCAATGGCGGCATTGCTGTTTTTTCCCACCTCCCCTGGAAAAAGTTAATAAAAATAAATCAGTAAGTTACAGTGCCTACAAGTAGTATTCAACCCCCTGCAGATTTAGCTGGTTTGATAAGATGCAAATAAGTTAGAGCCTTCAAACTTCAAACAAGAGCAGGATTTATTAACAGATGCATAAATCTTACAAACCAAAAAGTTATGTTGCTCAGTTAAATTTTAATAAATTTTAAACATAAAAGTGTGGGTCAATTATTATTCAACCCCTAGGTTTAATATTTTGTGGAATAACCCTTGTTTGCAATTACAGCTAATAATCGTCTTTTCTAAGACCTGATCAGGCCGGCACAGGTCTCTGGAGTTATCTTGGCCCACTCCTCCATGCAGATCTTCTCCAAGTTATCTAGGTTCTTTGGGTGTCTCATGTGGGCTTTAATCTTGAGCTCCTTCCACAAGTTTTCAATTGGGTTAAGGTCAGGAGACTGCAACACCTTGATTTTTTCCCTCTTGAACCAGGCCTTGGTTTTCTTGGCTGTGTGCTTTGGGTCGTTGTCTTGTTGGAAGATGAAATGACGACCCATCTTAAGATCCTTGATGGAGGAGCGGAGGTTCTTGGCCAAAATCTTCAGGTAGGCCGTGCTATCCATCTTCCCATGGATGCGGACCAGATGGCCAGGCCCCTTGGCTGAGAAGCAGCCCCACAGCATGATGCTGCCACCACCATGCTTGACTGTAGGGATGGTATTCTTGGGGTCGTATGCAGTGCCATTCAGTCTCCAAACGTCACGTGTGTGGTTGGCACCAAAGATCTCGATCTTGGTCTCATCAGACCAGAGAACCTTGAACCAGTCTGTCTCAGAGTCCTCCAAGTGATCATGAGCAAACTGTAAACGAGCCTTGACATGACGCTTTGAAAGTAAAGGTACCTTACGGGCTCATCTGGAACGGAGACCATTGCGGTGGAGTACGTTACTTATGGTATTGACTGAAACCAATGTCCCCACTGCCATGAGATCTTCCCGGAGCTCCTTCCTTGTTGTCCTCGGGTTAGCCTTGACTCTTCGGACAAGCCTGGCCTCGGCACGGGAGGAAACTTTCAAAGGCTGTCCAGGCCGTGGAAGGCTAACAGTAGTTCCATAAGCCTTCCACTTCCGGATGATGCTCCCAACAGTGGAGACAGGTAGACCCAACTCCTTGGAAAGGGTTTTGTACCCCTTGCCAGCCTTGTGACCTTCCACGATCTTGTCTCTGATGGCCTTGGAATGCTCCTTTGTCTTTCCCATGTTGACCATGTATGAGTGCTGTTCACAAGTTTGGGGAGGGTCTTAAATAGTCAGAAAAGGCTGGAAAAACAGATAATTAATCCAAACATGTGAAGCTCATTGTTCTTTGTGCCTGAACTACTTCTTAATACTTTAGGGGAACCAAACAGAATTCTGGTGGTTTGAGGGGTTGAATAATAATTGACCCACACTTTTATGTTTAAAATTTATTAAAATTTAACTGAGCAACATAACTTTTTGGTTTGTAAGATTTATGCATCTGTTAATAAATCCTGCTCTTGTTTGAAGTTTGAAGGCTCTAAATTATTTGCATCTTATCAAACCAGCTAAATCTGCAGGGGGTTGAATACTACTTGTAGGCACTGTATATGTACCCCAAAATTTCATCAAAAACTGCAAAACAAAACAAGCCCTCATATGGCTACATCAACGGAAAAATACAAAAATTATAGTTATTGGGATGCAAAAATGAAAAATTGTTTTAAAAAATTGTTTGGTCAAAACAGGCCAGTCACTAAGGGTTTGAATGTTTTTCAAAGTACGGTATTTGTGTTATTTATGTTTTTTCATGGTTTAGTTCCCCTTCACTTAGGGAAGACCTTAAAGCCCTGGGGGTTAGAAAATAAAAAAGTAACATTGAGTTCTAATTCCTTGCTCTTCCAGATTTCTGCCCCGGAGTCTGTTTTTAATTGGTCTACTCTAGAGCCATATGAGTTGAAAAAGACCTGGCTGATTTGAAGAGAAACTTACAAGACTATTTGAACATTCAGCCAAGCCTTAACAACGTGATAAATTTAGATATTACGCTTATAGGGATCAGGCATCTAAACTTTGCTGCAGGGCGACCACCACACCACTACTTTCTGGAGTAGTCTCTGTGTGGTTGACAATTGACCCATGGGAGTCAGAGACATTGAGGGGTCAAGAAAAACCATACTTAAGGACAGACCAAAGTCAAGAGCAAGCAGACTACGAGCAATCTGATAAACAGTCTGAGGTCAGGGCAGGCAGTGGATGGTCTATACAAGGTCAGGCACAAGTCAGGTACCAGAGGGTCAATATCCAGGAAACAGGCAGAAGTTGATACATGAGCAGACAAATGGATGTAGCAGGAATTAGCACTATAGTTAACCTATTGCTCAGGCACCATCCCACAGGAGAAGCTGCATAAGTATCCAGAAGTGGCCAGCCATAGGCTGGAGCGAATTAGGGTGCGCATGCTGGCCCTTTTAGAGATGGAGGGACAGAGGCCTTTGTCGGCAAGGACCAGAATGCAGCCTGGAGGAGGCAGCCACAGATAAGACCAATAGCGAGAACTGTCTCATGGATGCAGTAGGGAAATGGCAGGTTTGGGCCACTGGTGAAGCCACAGAGGGGTGAGTGAAGCAGCTCCTGTGGCTGCCTGGAGATGGGGGACAGCAGCAGGCACATGAACAAACCTGATATCAAGGGTAGAGGTAGCAGATGTTATTAAATTTCTCCCACTAGGGAAAAGCCAAGGACCTGATGGTTTGCCTGTAGTCTATAAGAAGATGCTATCCTGTCTTCTACCTCACATGACATGATGATATGGCACCCTCATGAGAGGAGAGTCGTTCCCAAAACAGGCGCTGTCAGGGACAATTACAAGTCTTACAAAAGGAAGGTACAGAATTGGAGAGATGTGGGAGTCAATGCCCAATCTAGCTTCTAATTTGGCAAAACTTTTGGCAAGGCATTTGAACCCTCTCCTTCTCAGCTTGAAGCAAACTAGTTTTGTATCAGGTAGGGAGAGAAACCACAATTCCAGTAGGATTATTGCTTGTACACAATAGCCTGCGGCTGAAAGCATACAGCTGGTCCTTCTTGGTATGGATGCCTAGAAGGCCTTTGACAGAATTAGTTTCTTATTTACGAAACAGGTTCTTTACAGGTTTTGCAATACCCCAGGGGGCTACTGCGAAAAGTTAATTTGCTACTTAAAGGGACTCTGTCACCTCCACCCAGCCCTATGAAGCAAAGTAATACATGAATAGTACTGCTGCCCCTGACTCCAGATCACATTCCTTCATTGTGCACCTGCAAACTGGTGCTGGAATACATTGTGAGGACTCATGAGCAGGCACATATAACGGAGAGGACTCCAGAATGAGTCCTCTCAAGCATTGTGAGCTCACAGTATGGGAATGGGAGTGAGCATGGACATACAACTTAGGGGCTTCAGTACTGTTCATTTAGTACAGCACTACATAGGCTTCGGGGGAGGTGACACATTCACGTTAATGGGTTGATATGCTGTACCCCAGAAGGACTACTGCAAAGGGTTATTTGCTGTAATGTCATATTATTGAGTTAAATTTTGTGATCTGTTATTCTTGTGCACTTAATGGCACTGTATGGACAACTAAAAGTTAACATTCTGGCTCACTGTGTTAGGTTGCCAGGGTGATGGACTTGGGTCTGACCCTTGGTTAGTTAGGGAGTCTAGTTTTAGCTTAGGAATAGTGAAGACTAAAATGGGCAAGCTCCTCCGAGGTAGACTCAAGTTCACTGAATCTCCAGCTCTGAGACTTCAACAGCCAAGGAAACTACTTAATTACCAGATTACTCCTGTGAGAAGAAGATTGGTAGGTCTAGAACCCACAAAGTCATGCATTGGACTCAGGCAGCAATGTGTTGTGCTTGTATCTATTCACCTTAATATAAATACAGCCCAGAACTGGACACAGTACAATAATCAACCCTTGTATATAAATTTCTTCAAATAAAATAATGGTACTGTGTGATGGGTGTTGTTTCACTGACACATCATCACTGCATCATGTCTGCCAGCCGGGACTAGTTTCTGCTGAGCATACTGCTGATATTTCTGGCATCTTACTTTTGTAGCATGTCCTTACACCCTTTATTAATACAACATCATCAAACTGCCACATACTGTGCTCCTGTAAATATTGCTGCTACATACGAACATGCCCCCATGAATATAATAGTGCTACACATACAGTGGCCTATGAAAATAATACTGCTACATACACATACCTACCCCTGAATATAATAGTGCTACATGTATACACACCTGCCTCCTGAATATAATGCTGCTACATACACATACCTGCCCCTGAATATAATAGTGCCGTATATACAAACCTGCCTCCTGAATATAATACTGCTACATACACATACCTGTCCCTGAATATAGTAGTGCCGCACATACACACCTACCTCCTGAATATAATACTGCTACATACACATACCTACCTCTGAATATAATAGTGCCACACATACACACCTACCTCCTGAATATAATGCTGCTACAGTACACACACATACCTGCCCCTGAATATAGTACTGCTACATACACATACCTGCTCCTGAATATAATAGTGCCACATATACAAACCTGCCTCCTGAATATAATACTGCTACATACACATACATATAGAGATAGATGAATAGATGGACAGATAGATATAAAAATATCATATAGATGGACAGATGGATAGGTGAATACATAGTAGATAGCTATTAAAGAGTAACTAAGCTTTTATTCAACTTTTTTTTTTAATATCCCAAATGCCCTAAAATAATTTTTCTAATATACTTTATTAATTGATTTTGAGTTTTTACTAAAGAAATTTTCATCTAAAGTCCTGATTTCAATGCTTTAAATTCACTATTCTCGCACATCTCTACGGAGAACGGGCAGGAGCACACATTGAGGTTGGCTAAATGCTGACATAGCATAGCATCAGTACCCTGTACCCATGTGCTATATCAGGATTAGTGGAGCAGAGCGGGCTCCTGTCTGTGCCTGCTGCGCTAAGCTAAAAGCTGACATGCAGGACTCTTAGTTTAGCGTAGCAGGCACAGGCAGGAGCCCGCTCTGCTCATCTAATCCTGGCACAGCGCATGGTTACAGGGTACTGATGCTGTGCTATGTCAGCATTTAGCCAACCTCAATGTGTGCTCCTGCCCGTACTCCGTTCGCTGTGGCCTCACTGATACAATGCACAGACAGTACTCCGCACACCATAGACAAGTCAGCGAAGTGCGAGAATAGAGAATAAAAAGCGCGTTTGAAATGACAACTTTAGGTGAAAATTTCTTTAGTAAAAAGTCAAAATCAATAAATAAAGTATATTTAAAACCTTTTTTAAGGCGTTTGGGACACTTTAAACAAAAGTTGAATAAATGTTTCATTACTCTTTAATATAAATACAGTGAGAAGTAATTATCAGGTGGAGCCTCAGTTCCTGTCATCTCTTCAGTCTCTGTGACACCAGTAACCTATAATTACTTTTGTCATAACCACAGATTTTGAGGGGAAAATAGGTCACCGTAAACTGTATCTGTTGCTGCTATTATGACATTGATACATAAACTTGCAATCCAACACCGTCCTGTACAGCGGTATTACACCAGTGTCTCCATTACACCATCATTATGATATTATGATATGTGTGTCGGTATGTGTGATAATGGCACTGTGAATTCTTCAGTAGCAGATGATGAGCATATGATAGCAGACAGCTCTGCCAGTGCGGATTTACATCACCCCCTCACGCTGGTTGATGCACTATGCAGTACCTTTCTATTACCGTATCATACTGTCATACGGTATAAATATAACCGTACCATACTGTATGGTGGCAAAGTGACGTGTGTTGGTCAAGTATTGTAGTTGCCTAAATAAGTAGCTGACACAGTCATGGGTAATACATATATATATATATATATATATATATATATATATATATATATCGCCATACAGAGCTTAAATAATACCAACATACAGTGACAAAAAAGCAGCTCCATACATAAACTGTTCTACGTACAGTACTATAAAACGTCTTAATGAGCGTCTGTCCCCTCTCCTGATACATCTGGTTTAACAACTACTTGCATTCCCCATGTAATAACAAGTCAGGATCATTTATTCTTATGGCTCTGTGATGTGCAATTCTTATATTATTCCTTCTAGAAGTTTGCCATGAAGGTCCAGATGGGTGTTACCAGTTGGAAGGGGTTGTGTTCCTGCAAGGTCTGATACTATTCAATCACTGCTACCAGTGTCAGATTGTGCAAGGAACGTCCTCCAACTGGCAGACTGCCAGTAATTCATTCGGAGCTTCTAGCAGGAGTAATAAAGGAATGGCACATCACAGAGTCACAAGAATACATGCTTCAGAATTGTTATTATGTGGTTAATGCAAGTCGTTACTAAAAAAGACAGGTCTGAAGTCTTAAAATTCATAGTAGGGAGGAGTCATGGGGGCTAGGCCTCATGGAAAGCCACTTTCACAAGTGAAGAGTGGTCAATGCTCTATGAAAGGGTTCCTCAACTCCAGTCCTCAGGGCCCACCTAACGGTCAGGTTTTCAAGATTTCCTAAGTATTGAGCAGATGATATAATTAGAGTCCATGCATCAGGACTTACCACATGAATTAATTCTGTGGGATATTCTTAAATCATGACCAGTAGGTGGGTCCTGAGGACTGGAGTTGAGGAACACTTTTCTGTGTAACTGCAGAGGTCATATACGTCAAAACCTAGCCACGGTGAAAAAGCTCTGTGGGTGAAGGAGCACCATTGGTCTCAAAATGTGAAATCAAGAGCAGCAATCTCCTTTTCTTTATGCAATAGGGGTTTGCTTTGGCCAAAACCAGTACCAGTATGGGTCATCATTTTCATTTTTACCATGAGGCCTCCTCTATTTACTCATATCGTGTGAACGTTGGATAGGAACCATCGTGACACCTCTGCTTCTTATCCTTGCAAATACATCATATACTTGGCCATGTGATACAGATCCCGAATTAAGGGCCTATAGCTTCTTGGTATGGAGCATTAGATCACTCTATTTTGCTGGTAGCATGCAGGGGCCTACAGGTCCTTCAAGTGTATGGCCTAGTTACCAATACTATAATTGACCTTGCATAATCTTCCATCCAGAGCATGTTTACATTGCCTCAGAACAGGATACTTGCAAACCCTTCTTGCCATGCAATGTTATTTAATCCATTAATAACTTGTACTGCACGAGAATAGCTTGGTATAGATTAGTCGGGGGTTAGTAATTTGCTTCTGTAGGAATTAGGTGTTGTCAGTAGTCAGTAGTTTACGGAGGAAGTGAGAGGAAGCTACATGGGCTCACTTCTCAAAGAACTAGGCCTTCATCCCAGAGAATCAATTTACAGAGAAAAAACCATCTCAAATTCACAGTGCTCCAGAGAGGGAAAGGAAAGAACTAGAAGGTCCAGAACATGGCTGAGCACCAGAGTCAGTCAGTAAGGTATTTGCTGTTTAAGGCTAGTGAGACTTTACTGCAGTGAGGGGAACATTGCTAATACACCCTTCACTCTTGCACATGATCCTGGCCAGCCTTACCGTAAGGCTAGTTTCACACGAACGTTGTCTTTTGCGGTCTGCAAATTGCGGATCCACAAATTGCGTATCCGCAAAAAAAAAACGGATGGCATCCGTGTGCATTCCGTATTTTGCGGAATGGAACAGCTGGCCCCTAATAGAACAGTACTATTCTTGTCCGTAATATGGACAAGAATAGGGCATGTTCTATTTTTTTTTGCGGGGCTACAGAACGGGTATACGGATGCGGACAGCACACAGTATGCTCTCAGTATTTTTTGCGGACCCATAGAAATGAATGGGTCCGCATTTTTCACATGAGGAACCCGCAAAAAATACTTTCGTGTGAAAGAGGCCTAATCCTGTACCCCTCAGCCTGGAAATTATAGCCATCATTGGAAGAACCTTATTGCCAGCCTTAGATTCTGCAGAGAGAGACTTTGGAGAGATAGAGGAAAGGAGTACTACAACCTGCATCCTTGGTTATATCCATACATTACTATATGGGAAGATTTTCACAGTGAATTGTTTGTAACTATGTTTTGATACTGTTGGATGTACTACAACTCCCATTCTGAACTTTAGTAAAGAGAGACTTGTTTATTTTCTATGATCTGCCTGGGTACTGACTCCAGCACCATTTTGCACCTGTACCAAACTTACACCACCAAGGGCATCCCAAATGATATCAGGCAGAAGCTCCATCAGGGTGTGCCCGTGGGGAAGAAAGAGTGTGCACTCCTATCAATGCCCTAGCCCTAGGGAGCATCGTTGTGAGGATTGCCCTAGCCACTACCACTCAACATCCCCCATTCTACTTCTCCGGGGCTTGCAGCCTATGTACATGAATGCCAGAGCAGGATAAAGTTGACCATGGACCATGGTCCTATTTTCTTTCATCTTGGTTCCAATATCTGCGTCACATGTACAGACTATCCATTACTTGTATGCTGGGGTTCATATGCTAAGGTTGACTTGATGTTAGGGGAGTAGCTAAAGGCTCATGGGCCCTGGTGCTAGAGTTTAGCTTGGGCCCCCTTCCTTCAGTGCTCTATGTGTCTTCCTATGTGGCACAAGGGTCTTTGGGCCCCCTCAGGCCCCTGGGCCCGGTAGCGACTGCTACATCTGCACCCCCTATAGCTACGCCCCTGGTTGATGTGTCCTTCACCCTATATATGGTGCATTCATTCATCAACAATCCTCCTTTCCTCTGTCATTGACGCCTGCTAAACTGGTTTTTATAACAGTGATCAGCACCCTTGAGTCAAATACAAATAACCTTGACACTTTCCAGCATATCAGTAGAGGCGAGAGTTGGTATGAAGGTGTAAGGTTGCTTATGCACGGTATGTTTCCTTATCTTCTGTACTATCGTCGCCAATACACTAGATTCCAGCCAACAAAAACAATTGGAAATGTCTAAAGTGCACTGAGCAACATCGAAAATAGAGCTATCTAGTCCGACAGAAGTGCTATATAACTACTGTATCTTCCCTCCAGGAATTATCACAATTAGATTATGGTGACCATATCTGGCCACTTCTACCTGGAGTCTTCATTTCTCATGCCATGATCAATCATGCTGGCTAAGAAATCTGAGAGGAAATGTCAACCAACCAAGCCTTACTGTCTTACTTAAGATATGCTAGCGTGCAAATTGAGCAGTTTAAGGTCATGAGACATGAGATAAATATGATTTATAGATATCATTTCCCCCCAAATGATTGAAATCTATTGAAATCTTGAACTTCCTTTTTAGATTATTTTTGGCTGGAAGTTGGCCAATATTTTGTAGTTTATGGTATAGTCTAGGATCAGATTGCTCATCGGACAGTTAAAGAAGACCCACAACAGGATTAACCTTATTAAACCAGGCATACTGCCTTGTAGGGTTCATACTGTCTTGTAGGGTTCATCCTGCCGATTAAAACAATACCTAGAAGGCATAAATCAGTTTCATCATTCTAGTGCACCTCAGCTCTTCTGCTTTCCATGCCTCCTCTCCTTGATCAACTGGGTCAGGCTCTCGAATAGCATTATATTGGCACACCAGCGCATGCACAGTAAGCATCTGTTTAGTAAAATTACTGCGCATGTGTCAAAATAGTGGTACACTACTTCATGGCCAGTATTCGGTATTTCCATGTAAAGAGTTGTTTTTATGCTGCCAGGACTCATACAGAAAAGCTGTGAGTGTTTCCTTGCTCATCCACACATAGAGATAGCCTATAAGTCCTCCCTCCCCCAGCCACTCATAGAGAAAGCCTATAAGTCCTGCTTCCCTCTCTCACTCACAGAGAAAACCTATAAGTCCTGCCTCCCCTTCCCACTCATAGAGAAAAACTATAAGTCCTGCCTCCCCCTCCCACTTATAGAGAAAACCTATAAGTCCTGTTTCCCTCTATCACTCATAGAGAATGCCTATAAGTCCTGCTTCCCTCTCTCACTCACAGAGAAAACCTATAAGTCCTGCCTCCCCTCCCACTCATAGAGAAAACCTATAAGACCTGATTCCCTCTCGCACTCACAGAGAAAACCTATAAGTCCTGTTTCCCTCTATCACTCATAGAGAAAGCCTATAAGTCCTGCTTCCCTATCCCACTCATAGAGAAAGCCTATAAGTCCTGCCTCCCCCTCCCACTCATAGAGAAAACCTATGTCCTGCTTCCCTCTCCCACTCATAGAGAAAACCTATAAGTGCTGCTTCCCTCCCTCTCTCATAGAGAAAGCCTATAAGTCCTGCTTCCCTCTCTCACTCATAGAGAAACCTATAAGTCATGCTTCCCCCTCCCACTCATAGAGAAAGCTTATAAGTCCTGCTACCCCTTCCACTCATAAAGAAAACCTATAAGTCCTGCCTCCCCCTCGCACCCATTAGACAAAACCTTTGAGTCCTCCCTCCTCCAGCCACTCATAGAGAAAGTCCATAAGTCCTGCTTCCTCCTCCCACTTTCCAAAAATATACTAATAGATGGCAATAAAGTTACTGCCCTACGTAAATAATAAGCTTTCCATTCATAAAAGTCTAACAAACTAGAAATGGTAGAAATTAAGTCACTTTGCAAATAAATTTGAGTTAAAAAAACGTTTTGCATATGCAGCTTTTATGCAGAGCTATGTTTCTTCACTAATGCTGTATCAGGCTTATGTTTTGGAAGATTGACATTTTTTGTCTTTTTTGTAATGCCTTTAGGTCAAACTTCCCCCAAAAAAGTCAAAGACACAGGGGAAACATTTTAGAGAGTGCTCAGTAAGTAACCATATGACCTCCAATTAGTTCCACTGTATTTTTCGATTGATTTTGTAGCCATTTGTCAGTGTTCACTGGGAAGAGGAAATTTGATGGAGCATCATTTTTAACACAAGATCTCATCCAGTCAAGCAGGTTCTGAAAGGTCATATAACATAACCATAAAAACAGGTGTTAAGAAATAGCCGTCATTACTCATTTGCAATTCTGAGCAGAAATTGTAGAATTTATGCACTGGTTTCCATACCATCATTCCTCTGTCCAATTAGAAAGTAAATCCAATTATCAAAAGTAGTCATAAAGAGTAGAGTTGTAAGACGTCATGGAAATACATCCCATAGAAGGAACCCTTCCATTACTATGAGGCCAGCGCTGGCCTGACGCTGGCTGATGCACACACAATAAGTATATATCACCATGCAGAGGTTAAATAATATGAACATCTAGATGGGTGTTACTGCAGTACCCCAGTACAACAGGTAACTACAAATGGTTTGTTCCTATTGTTATGTACACCCAGCATGACCTGGTATGGTTGGCAAGGATAGGGTAAATCACCTCGTTTCTCCCCTCATTGCAGGAATAGGCTGGTCTGACTTCCTGTCCAGGGGGGTTCTAGTCTAGTGAGTCAGGAGGCAGGAAGCAAGTCCACGTGCTCTTTCTCCTTAGGTCTCAGCATTCAGAGACTAACAGATCTAAGTGAGATTTAATGCTTCTTCTAAAGCAAGAAAGAGAGAAAGAAAGAAGAACTTAGAATTTGCATGGTAACCTGCGACTACAGATAACCAGACTTTGCTGCTTGTGAGGGACTACAGTCAAGACCCCCATCACACTTAACCATGTTCTGACCAGACGTGCCCCTAAAGACCTGTATACATTGCATTGGACACGGCACTGGACACGGCAGCCATAACTGCCAGATTACAGTTACCAGCCAGAGAGTCTAGAGAGAGAGACTTTAGCAAGATAACATACTAGAGATGAGCAAATCATCCAAAACTCACTTAGTCGAATGTTTGTTGAATTTTTTAAAAGATTCGCACTTAATACGAAGCTATTCGGTCGAAGCTGCGTACAAATCATTTGTTATTTTGTCATGCGAACATTCCCGCGAATACTTACGCCTGAGTGTACAAAGTGTGTACGAAGCTTTAGCGTATTATTGTCTAAGGCCCACACAAAGAACGAATATAGAGTAAAAGTACTCTACTTAACTGAATATGTACACATTAGCATACAAATTATCAGATGCATAGCATTAGCGTACAAATTATATGATGCGTACGTAGCGTTAGCGTACAATGATTTAAGAAGAATTTTCTGAAGAGAATCTGAGAATATTCCCATTCGCTTTGGTGTAAAAAATTTCCAAGATTCAAATCTACGAAGCGGTGAATAGATTCACTCATCTCTATAACATACAAAGAGTGCAATTATTTGCTGCTTTGCAGCTTACATACCTCGCCATCTGGGAAAATTTATTTTTGTATGTATTACTGTATTGTACTCAAGTAAAAAGAAACATTTATTCTTCTACCTCTGGCCTGTCTTCCTGACTCCTACCACACTCTCCGCTGGCCATTGCACTACTACATCTCCTGCCAGGCACTCATCCAGCCACCAATGTCAAGGGCACCCCAAACTACCATCAGGCAGGAGCCCCAACTACAGGGAGTGCCCCAAGTGAAGAAAGGGGTGCCTTCCTCTAATTGCCTTATGGAGTAACGGCTTGAGGGAAACAAATGTGACACATCCAGTATTCAGAGACACTACCACTCCCGTCCTCTGCTCTGGCTCTTCAAAGGCTTCCTGCATTATCAGTTGAGGCAATGCTCCATGGGTGAAAGGGCACCATACACCTGAAAATGAGAAATCAAGAGCAGCAAGTTCCCTTTGTTTTTGCCATAGGGGTTTACTAGGGTAGGAAAAAGTTGACTATGCTCCATGGTACCACTCTATATCCCCCATTCTGCTTCTTCAGGGTCTTGTGGCATGTGTACACGAATGCCAGGGCAGGACAATGTTCACCAAGGACCATGGTCCTATTTTCTCTCGTCTTGGTTCCAATATCTACTGACATATAAAGACTATCCATTACTTCTATGCTACATTTCACATTTTATCTCCTACCATACCCTATGTAGATGATGAGTTGATGTGTCCTTCACCCTTTATATGGTGCACTCATTCATCAACAACCCTCATTTCCTCTGTCATTGAGACCTGCTAAACTGGTTCTTATACCAGTGATCTGCAGCCGCGAACCAAATACCCCATACAAATAACCTTGACATCTTCCAGCAGATCAGTAGAGGTGAGAGTTGGTATGAAGGTGTAAGGTTGCTTATGCACGGTATGTTTTCTTTATCATCTGTACTGTCAAGTCCTATATGCTAGATTCCAGCCAACAAAAACAATGTCTACAGTACAGTGAGGAACATCATAGACAGAGGTATCTAGTCCAAATGAAGAATTATGTAACTACTGTATCGTTCCTCCAGGAAGTTATCAGAATTAGATTATGGCACCCATCAAACATTGGCCATCACAGTATCTGGCCACTTTCACCTGGAGTCTTATTCTCTGATGCCATCATCCATCATGTTGGCCAAAAAAGTTGTGTGGAAATGTCAACCAACTAAGTTCTATAGTCTTACCCAAGAGATGCTGGCATGTAAATTGAGAAGTCTGAGGTGGTCATGAAACACAAGATAAATTATATATAGGTCAATATCAGTTCCCTCCAATGGTTGACCATTGAGTTTGACATGTTCTACTGCATATACGGTCAATTTCTCAAATCTATTGAAATGCTGAACTTTCGTTTTAGATTATTTTTGTCTGGTACTTGGCCACTCTCTGTAGTTTATGGTACAGTCTAGCAACAGATTGTTCATCGGTCAGTTAAAGAAGACCTGCAGCATGATCAACCCTATCAAACCTGGAATACTGCCTTGTAGGGTTCATCCTGCTAATTGAAACAATACCTGGAAGGCAAAAATCCCTTGTGCCATTCCAATGCACCTCAGCTCTTCTGTTTTTAACGCCCTCTCTATCTTGACTGAAAGGGTCAAGCATCAGAGTCCTCTGGAATGGCACTATAGTGGTGCACCAGCGCAAGCACAGTAATTGTGGTGGCTCCACAGCAGTACTGCAGGGACACTATTTGGTATTTTCATGCAAAGAGTTGTTTTATTGATGCCAGGACTCACAGAGAAAACCTGTGAGTCCTGCCTCGTGTGCCCACTCAAAGAGAAACCCATTCCTCCCCCTTCCACTCATAGAAAAAGCCGTTCAGTCTTGCTTTCTCTTCCCACTTATAGATAAAGCCATTGAGTCCTGCTTCACCTTCCCACTCATAAATAAAGCCTATGAAGCCTAAAAGCAATGACTGAGCAAATCTCAATATATTGGTTTTTACACAAGGAGTACAAGAGTATGCAGGACGGGAAGAATGTCTTCTGGATCACCTACAGTGTGTGCTGTTCTAACCTAGGCTTGAGTCCTGCCAGAACTAAAGCATTTTTTCCTGAAAATGTCCTAATAAACTATAAATCTCCTAGCTCAGTGTTTTCCCTTCTATCCTATACTACACTCAGATAGAAAAGCGTAAGAAACTCGACTGAGCTGCCTTGAAACACCACAGGACCATAAGCTATGGAGTGTCCAGGAAAGAGCAGTAAGCACAGTTCAGACCATGCATATAGACAGTGATCCATGGCAGGGGCAATAGTGGTGCTCAGCAAAGAATAACGGAAAACACCTTATAAATCTTTATTTCTTCTGTTTTACATTATTCTTTCCTGAGGACAAGAGGCAGGAGTTAATGTGTATAGTAGACAGCGTACAGCTGTTTTGTTGGTTTCTCAAGAAGGTTCTAGGTGGTGCAACCCTAAAATGTGGCTGCATTATGGCCTTAGTCTCTTACTTAGGTGGCCTATCAGGAGGCTACAAGCCGTCATGGCTACAGCAACAGCAAGGTGACCATTTTACCATCTACTCCCACCGCCAAATTATACAGGCAAATCCATGTTTTTCCAACTTTGAAGACTGAATATAGTCTTGAACTTTGTTGCAGTGCACAGTCATTTAATATCACATTACTCATGCCAACAGACTACAAAAAATTCATAGCTGATCGGATCCAACACAAGCCGGTTTGAGGTGGATATTGAGGCAAAGCCGTCCATTTGTATTTAGTCACTACTCCCATTACAAATATGATTTAACACATGGCACAATGTTGTAAACACGAAACACAATAGCTATGACGGGTGATAAGAAGTAGGGAGCACACCTTGTCCTACAGACTAACCTATTTCATTTTGTACAATTTGTGTGTCTGTATGATGATACCCTGTCATTTTCCTAGGTGACAGTAGAGTGTTAGTAGAGTGACAAGAATTTTTTAATGTCCAAGTTAACTCCTAATTGCGTTTATTATGGGAAAGGGTCAGATAACTTTGACCTGCCCTACTCCCATCGAGACTTGCAATGATATCAATGGGGCCATCAACATGCTGATGCCGCAGGAAGTTTTGCTAAAATCAAACTGGTATATCACTGGCCCATGACAACCGCTGCTCTACTATCCCGGGCAGGCACAGGAACCGCTCCACTCACCCCTCAGTATCTACTTTGGTGACTCAGACCCACTGGTATCCCACAACTTCCTTGCTGTGGGTCTGATCACCATGGTCTGCTCTTGACAGCAAGATTTCAACAACTTGCCAATAAGGTTTGCGTACGTCCATTCAGCTCTTACAGGACCAGCACACATCCCAATTTTCACAAGCCAATGGCTGGCAACCTATGGCCAGTTCAGGCACCTTCCCCATTGGGAGAGTGCCTGAGCAATCGGTTATCTTACTTGCTAGTTCCTGCAAAAGTGTGCTGTATCTGTTTGTCTGTCCTTGCACTGACTTCTGCCCATTTCCTAGATACTGACCCTTCGCTGCCTGACCTGTGACTAACCTTAGTATTGACCCTTCACTGCCTGCCGTTTCCTTGGACTGTTTATTAAATTGCTTGTACTGTGCCTGTCCTGACCACATCCTGTCTGTGACTACCCTCTGGTACTCTGCGCCGATGTCTCTGTCCCTCACGGATCAACTGTCAACAACAAGGAGACTACTCCAGGAGGTAGAAGCCTGGTGGTTCCCCTGCAGCAAAATCCAGATCCCTGTATACGAGTTAAAGGGTGAATACCAGTGGACTGCCAAGATAACACCGTTAGATTTAGTCCAAAGCCAACTCCATTTTTCCACACCCACTGCCATAACACAAACCCTACCCAGGATCCAACAGAGACCATGGAGTTCTGCATGGACTTTGAAGCCTGTGATCTGGAGGAGGCATGGAGGAAGGTTTGAAAAAGAGTTTTCCCAGACGTTAATAGCATGGCTACAAGGCAATTAGTATTATGAATAGGATTCTTGCTGATGGGACCTCCACTGATCCAAGAATGATGTTGTCCAGAGCCCAGTGGCTGTGCAATGCAGGTCAACTTTTGATGGCCATAGGTTTTATGGCATAAGCAAAATGTTTAGTCATTGTTTTTATGTTTGGACTGGTCCAAAATAATATCAAGCAAATTGCAATAATATGACATGTTGAGCTGCACCACATGGACTCCTTCACGCAACCAGTTTCCAAGATGATCAGGGCAACAATGGCATTGTAAGTAGCATTAAATTCCTATCCCGGTTTTCTCATCTCCCTATTTGCAGTATGACTTGTGGTAAGACGTTTTCACTTATAGTGATTGCTCTCCTTAAGCTGTGGCGTAGTCTTGAAAATACACAGTTAAATGCCAAACCTCATGAGGACTCCACCCTGTTGGTCTACATTCAAAATCTGTTGGATTTTTCTTATCATGTAAAGTTTTACTTTCGAACGCTTGCTTTCTTAGGTTGCTGAATAGGAGCTTAAGCATTTTCTAAAGTCACTCCTAAAAATATCGTAATGTGCACACAAATGGCTACCAATCCATACAGGCAGAAATAAAGGGAGGAAATTAATAATAATACATTATATGCTTCATGTATTCCCTGCATTGGGAAGGGTGGCATGGTAATGGTCAGGAATGATGACCATTGGCATGTCCCAGTGTAGCATACCAGTGACGTATAATGACTGTAAAATGAAGATGTTAGATGACATCTGCATGTAATGAGATGAATGCTCTAGGCAGCAGGATCACTGAGTTATACAGGGAGGACTGGAAAATGCTTACAAGAAGTAGTTTGGTTTATTTAATCCCGATTGCCGCGTCATGATTCAGAGTGTGTGTCATTCAGCAAAGAAATGTATGAATAGCTCATGTAATGTAATGCAACATTATCCCAGCCGGAGCCCCCTTCACCTTTACATCCAGGATCCACCCTGACCCTACACCAGTCAAGGTCTCCTACTGTACTGTTAAGGCTACTTTCACATTAGCCTTTACCACGGATCCGGCGGGTGAAGGGGCCCGCCGGATCCGTAGTGATAATACAACTTTGTGGATCCGTAATGAACGGATCCGGTTGTATTATCTTTAAACATCGCTGGAACGGATCCGTCATGAATTGTCTTTTTTGTTGTTTTCATTTCCATTCCCTTTCTTGTTCTTTTCCCATTTTCATTCCCCTTCCCTTCCTGTTTCCTCTCTTTTCTCTACGTATTTCCATGTTGTCCTTTACTTCCATTACCTTTCTCATTCCTTTATCTTTCCCTTTCCTTCTTCTCTCTCCTTTTCTTTTATATTCTATTTGCTTTTTCATTTCTTTTCCTTTCCTTTTTTGTTCCATATTTTCGTTTTCTTTCTGTCCACTGCTTTTTCCCTATGTCTGCTCTTTTCTCTTCGATTTCTTTCTCATTTTGTTTCCTTCCTATATCCTTTTGTATTTCCTCTTTCATTTCATTTCATTTCATTTTTTTATTCTGTTCTCATTCTTTTTCTGTTCCATGTATGTTTCCTATACTTTTTGGTCACTTTCACAGTCAGTGTTTGATCGGTGATTTCCATCAGTGATTTTGAGCCAAAACCAGAAGTGGAGCTTCCACAGAATTAATGACACATAATGTAATGCACAGATTCTGTGTATTTAGCCCACACCTGGCTTTGGCTCACAATCACTGATGGAAATCATTGACCAAACACTGACTGTGTAAAAGCAGCCTTAAATTGTATTTTCTGTTCTGTTTGATTCTTTTTTATTCCCTTTTTTTTTTCTTTTTCTTTCTGTTCTTTGTATTTCCATAAAACCTTGGGATTTTGTTTTCTCTTTCCTTTAATTTCTTTCTCATTTTCTTTCCCTGCCAGTTCCCTTTCCTTCTCTATTCCTATTCCTATTTTTCTCTTTCATTCACAAAATTTGTAGATTTTATTTCCCCTTTCATTCCTTTCTCTACCCTTTTATGTTTCCTCTCTCATTTCTTTATGTTCCTTTCTGTTTCCTCCTTTACATATTATTTTCTTTTTTCAATTTCCTTTCTTATTCATTCTCTTTCCTATTCCCTCTCTTTTCACCATGTATATTCATTTTATTTACTTTTTTCTTTTAATTTATTTTCTCTTTTCATTGCCTTTGCTTTCCCTGTTCCCTCTGTTCCATCTTCTTTCCCCTTTCCATGACATTTTATTCTCCCTTTGATTAAATTTCATTTGGCATTTCACTTCCATTCCTTTTTTCATTCCCGTTCTCTTCCATTTCATTTCCATTTCTAATCATGTACTTCGCATTTCGCTTCCTATTCTATAACCTTCCATTCTGAATTCTGAAAATATATTGCTATCATAATTTAACACTAATACTATCTCCATTCATAGAGTCGGATAATGAATTGAGTTCCAGGTAATGACTTGCTATGTAACCACACAGACATGCACAGTATATCACCATATTAGTGCATTGGTATATGTCTTGGTTTTACCTTTGCTTTCCATGGGCCTGTTCAAAAACACCCGATATATTCACCCAAGATATTCAATTTGTGGCATTCTTCTGGGCAGCACCTGCTGACCAGCAGCACAATGCGGTCCCTAGCATCCAGTGGGCGCATATAAGTAGTTTATATTCTCAGCAGACTGCTTAGGGAGGTTGGTAAACAACATTTCCTGGTGTATAGAAGTAAAAATAGCTTATCTGATGTCCAGTAGGTAGGTAAGCATTAGGTATAATCTTTTTTCCTGTCAGTGGTAAAGGACAGTAGGTGATCTCATGCCCAAAGTTGAGAGTACTATTGGTGGTGTCAAACGACATGGGGTACACTGCACTGCTCTCCAGAGGGGCGATGTAATTTACCTGGTGGCTAGTGGTTAATGCCACTTCTGGATCAAGTGCCCACACCAAAGTCTAAATGTCAGGGTCTGAGAGTGGAAGGTTTCATAAAGTGCCAAAATGTCCAAACCATTCGATGACTGGTACAGAGACTGCAGACTACAATGCACCAGTTTTGGCCGATCGGCACACAGGGCACCAGTACTACTCATACTCTGTCATTGCTATAGTGAGCAGTACAGATACATAAGTGAATACAGTGTCCGTAATGTTAGTGAACTTTCTTTTGACACATGACCCTATGAGGCTTTATTCTATGCATCACCCACTCATTTCTATACATGTAAACCCATAAGCCGTACACTTCCCCATCAGTCAGCTGCTATTGGTATGGCATCATCTGACCTCTATTCTCAGTGAGCTGAGAGGTATCACAAAAACTTCCTGCTCAGTTTCCATCCCTAATACGCATCACTTAGGCCCTATCATTAATTGCACCTTTGACTTCCATATATCCCTGCAAGTTCTAAACTAATTATACCTATCTCTATCCACCTTGACAAATTTTTTCATCCAATATCATTTTCTGATGCTGATTCATGCATCCAGCCCCAAAAATAATACAGAGGCCGTGTGAGTGTCTCAACACATACGTACACACATTACACACACATATAAGTAGGAGCTTATAATAGTAATTACTGCTGACAATGGCGGAAAGTGATATGTTTGGGATATATTAGTCTTATAGTTCCTGACAGTCCTGAATTTGCAAGGCCAGGTACATAAGTACCAGATGCTCCTAGCATTAATTAATGCATAAGAACATAATATCGCTATGTACCTGGTGGCCATGAGGAGGGCTTGGGGCTGTAGGGTCTATGGCTTGTCGCCCCCCCTGAGTCCTGTCAAAGAAAAGAGGTCTGTAGTCTCCTGGTCTCTTTCTGGAACTGCAGGCCTGTTCGCCTTATATCCCTCTAAAGCTGAGCATAAGCATTCCTTAGGATATGCCCCCAATGTCAGATAGAGACAGGTCCCACCTCTTGGACCCACAACTCTCTCTAGAACAGAGCTCCCAAAGTGAAGGACAGCGCCCCGTGCATGCATGGCCACCCTCTATTTATTTCTATTGGAGCGCCTAAAAATAGCAGAGCATCATGCTCAGCTATCTTCGTGAGTCCCATAGGAATAAATAGCACAGCCACCACTCCATTCACTTCTATGGAACTGCCAGAAATACCTGAACCAGCTGGCTCTGCTATTTTTGGCGGCCCCTAGAAATGATTGGAAGGGTACCGTGCATCACTTATGGACCTCCGTTCTAGAGATAGGAGTGGGTCACACCTCTGGTGGGATGGGCCGATCTGATATTAGCGGCATACTGTAACAGCGGTTGCTGACCGCCGATGTTCCCCTGCTTATCGCCGCGGTCCCGAGCTCCGTGTTCCGCGGTGATCAGCTGCCGGTGTTTCCCTATTCACTGCCACAGTCCTGGGCTCTGGCATTGCAGGCCTCATTCTTCCTGGAAAGCGCTCCAGGCAGTGGCGTACATAGAGAAGTAAGGGCCCCATAGCAAGGATCAAACCAGGCCCCCCACACAGGACAGAAGGGTTTCTGCCTAAATCCTTTTCAATGACCCTTGGGCCATTTTTCCACTGCCTTATTTGCTAAAATTTGTTCCTTTAGAGGGTAGAGTCCTGACCAAGTTCTCACCTCCAGTAGAAGAAGAGATGATCCTAACTAAGACTGGGCCCCCTTTTGCCCTGGGCCCCATAGCAGTTGCATGGTCTGCCACTATGGTAGTTATGCCCCTGGCTCCAGGGTTTCCTCCCAGCCCTGTGCACAGCATGCTTTCCAGCCTGTTCCCTGTAGCACTTCCTTAAAGGGGTATTCCAGTAAAGTAACTTAATTTTTTAAAAACTGCATTAAGGCTGCAAGCTGTGACCCAACCAGAACCCATACCTATACATATAACCAGAGCTTTATTTTACCTTGCAATCCATTTGTCTAGCTCCTGTGTGAGCCTGCAGCACACTATGTATCATGGCTCCTGATCTTCTCCCACAAAACTACAATCCCCACAATCCCTAACTTTCGTGCTGTGGGTGTTGATGTTTATTGATTGGCTGCCTGATATATAGTCCGGTCACGCCCCCTCTACTCAGTAATCAGCAGCACACTATTATTTAGCTAGAGAACTGATAGGAGCACACTGAGCATGCTCGACCTGACAAAGGCTCAGAACTACAGGTCAATGCCATGGTAACTTATGAGGAAACAGTGGGTAGCAGAGGAAGAAACTAATTTTATAACTACTGAACGGTAAATATGGGAAATTGACATTATATTAGGTAATTATTGATGATGAATTAGTCAAAAACATAAGTTATATTTATGGTAACCAGAATACCCCTTTAAGGGCCGGTGCTCATCACTTACTATCATTTATGGGTTTAGCACATGTGACCATGCTGACCAATCTTAGCCCTCCTACACCTATATAAGTGGTCCAGCCCCCTTCCCAGGTGCCTGAGCGTCAAAGGTCCTTGGTTGCTGTTGCCTGTGCTGGTGTTTCTGGACTCTGCTACTTGTTTCATCCCTGCCTTCTTGCTTTGACTCTCCTGCTTCTGACCTGGATTGCCTGACCTGTACCTGTGCCGCCTGCCCTGACCCATTGCTTGTTTGACTACGCCTCTGCCTCATCCTTCGGTCCTGCACTGTCTCTCCTGGTTATGACAGTAGCCTGTTGACAACATCTGTACCTTCTGGTACCTTCCTCTGGTACCTCCTGGGATGCCTGGACCAGCTGCCTTGCATGCCAATTCTCCTCAAGAGATAGCAACCTGGTGTTCCCCTTGGGAAAGTCTATCCCCACAATCAGAGGTACTGAGAAGAACATGGGGTTCACTTAGACAACGCCCTCAGAGGAGGTTGGGTTTACACTCGCTGGTTCGTGAAAGATATCCTAGTAACCTGTAAGTTAGTGTTAGTGCCAACCATTGTAGAGAGAAAGAGCCCAATACATACAGGAACGGACATGCCCCCAGAACCCTGAGTGCAGTGAAATTTAATTTTATAGTGATGTCACCAGTAAGTAAGGGACTGACAGGGCTGTCCCTGAAAATTCCCTATTGCCTGTACAACCCTTTTAAAGCAGTGGATTATTTATGAAATATTGAGTTGTTCCTCTTATTATTTTTATCACTGGTCCCCAATCTGCTGAGCACACATTTACTATATCAGATCTATCTGCCTACAGACTTGTGTTACTAGTGATCGATTTTTGCTTTTTATTCTTTTTGTATTGCTAGCCTGTGTAACGAGATTTTGTAGGCACTGCTCCCTCTAGTGGATGAAGCCTAAAAAAGGTGAATAATAAGACTGACTTGTCAGATTTGCTACATAAACGTTACATAGAGATCTGAAGACCCTCTTTATGCATAGTTGATGTGAATTAGTGGATGCGTTGATGACGTTAAGGTGTGTTTCTACCTTGTAGTGTTCTAATCTATTCCTAAGATATAGCATAACAATATATTCCGTGAGGGTCTGACCTCTGGGACTCAAATCACTGCTTTCCTTTCTCAGCTTGGTCATACCCACCAACTCTGGAGAAAAAGTACTTTTAATCTATATGGGAATGAGCAGTTAAAGGGTTATCCAAGACTATAAAAATGTCCCCCATTTACTGGGCCCCTCACAATGAATATACTTACCTTGCTCCCCGTTCCCTGCACCGCTCCTGGTCCCCGCACCACGGCTGCAACTTCTCTCCATGCACGGATGAAAACACCAGGTGTTGGGAGGAGGAGCCAATGGCAGATGGGGACGGGGACGAGTCTCCCTAGCGTCACCCTGCTGTAACGCACAGAGAGAACCTGCAGTAGCGGTGCAGGGACCAGGAGCGGCACAGGGATCGGAGAGTGAGGTACATAAGTATATTCAGTGTCAGGGGCCCGGTATATGGGGACATTTTTATAGTCTTGGATAACCCCTTTAAGTGCACTGGGGGTTGGCCTAAGCTCATCCTGCTTCCTTTGCTAGTCCCCCCCACCCCTTCTTCTTGATTGACAGAGTTGGGCTACATGACTGTGCAGGAACCTGACCCTGCCAATGAAGGAGAGGAAGGGGCAGGCAGAGAAAGCAGGAGGAGCAAGGGTGCACAGAGTGGCTTGGCCTCACCCTCAGTGCACTAAACTGCTCATTTGCATATGAATTTCAAGTACTTTTTCTCCAGAATAAAGTAACAGATCTCCAAGTGAATGGTATTATATTCAGCTGAGCTAGCCCTACAAGTGGTGATAGACTCCCTTTAAGTTTTTGCTGTCAGGCATGATTAGAGGGGTTGTCCACTTTTTGTTAAGAGTCCCCCTGAAAATAATATGATCAACGGTAGTCCTGCTATTTGTATAACTATTATTAATTCATGATGGGAAAGGACTATAGTGGGCCATTACAAGAGAGGGGGGAACTACATAAGGCTGCGACTGGAGGTTACTAAGGTGGTAGAGGAAGAGAGGAAAAAGACAGGCAGAAGTAAAGGGTGAAAGAAATGGTGGAACAAGAGAAGGTGACAGAATAAAGTACAGGAGAGCCCTAGAGGACAAACAGGAAAAGGAGAAAAGAGAGAATAGAGGAAAGAATGAGAGAATATAGAGAGGGTCAAAGAGAGCATCAACTTAATAATACAATAGAGAGAGAGTGAAAGACAGAGGTGATTGGGAAACGAAACAGAGAACATTGATGTAATTATGGAAAAGAGAGTGCAGCCATGGTATGATAGAATAAAGAGATGCTTAGAGTGAGCTGTGATGATATTATAGAATAGAGAGGGTAATAGAGAGCTGTCATTGCTTAATAGAATAGAGGGGGCTAGAGAGAGCATTGATTGTATAATAGAATAGAGAGAGTTAGAGAAAGCAGTGATAATATGACAAAGGGTTAGAGGGAGATGTTAATGTATGATAGAATATAGAGAGGATTAGAGAGAGAGCAGTGTTGATATAAGATAGAGGGCTATAGAGAGGAGAACTGTGATTGTATGATAGAATACAGAGGGTTAGAGAAAACTGTATTGAAATGATACAATAAAGAGAGCAGGAGAGATAGAGGGGGTTAGAGGGAGCTGTGATAGTATGATAGAAGGGTAATAGAGAGAGGATTAGACAGAGACTAGTGAAGACATGATAAAGTATAGGGCAATAGAAGACTGCCACTGCATGACAGAATGGAGAGAGGGCAAAGAAGGTAGAGAGAGGGTTAGAGAAAGCTGTGATGATAGAATACAGAGAGCAGTGTTGACATGATACTATAGAGAGATGGTCAGAGAGATCAGTGATGATACGATAGAATAGACAGGATTAGAGACAGCAGTGATAATAACAGAAGCAGACATCAGAAAGGTTAAAGGACCTGTGACGGTATGACAAAATAGAGAGAGAGATCAGTAATTATATGATAAAATATTAGCCAGGATTAGAGAGATGTAATGCTATAAGATATAGTCAAGTTTAGATAGAGCTGTGATGATAGATATTGCCAGGGTTAGAGAGAGCTGTGATGATATAAGCTATACCCAGGGATAGAGAACTGTGGTGATATAAGATATAGCCAGGGTTAGAGAGCTGTGATTATATAAAATATAGCCAGGGTTAAAGAGAGCTGTAATGATATAAGATATACCTCTGGTTAGAGAGGGCTGTGATGATTTTAGATATAGCCAGGGTTAGAGAGAGCTGTGATTATATAAAATATAGCCAGGATTAGAGAGTTGTGATGATATTAGATATAGCCAGGGTTAGAGAGCTGTGATATTAGATATAGCCAGGGTTAGAGAGTTGTGATATGATAAAATACAGGCAGGGTTAGAGAGAGAGCTGTGATATGATATAAACTATAGCCAGGGTTAGAGAGCTGTGATGATATAAAATATAGCCAGGATTAGAGAGCTGCGATGATATAAGATATAGCCACGGTTACAGAGCTGCGATGATATAAGATATAGCCAGAGTTAGAGAGCTGTGATTACATAAAATATAGTCAGGGTTAGAGAGCTGTGATAATATAAAATATAGCCAGGGTTAGAGAGCTGTGGTGATATGAGAGAATAGAGAGAGGGTTAGAAAGCTGTGATGATATTAGATATAACCAGGATTAGAATAGAAAAGAGGGTTTGAGAGAGAGCTGTGATTATATAAGATATAGTCAGGGTTAGAGAGCTGTGATGATATTAGATATAGCCAGGGTTAGAGAGCTGTGATGATATTAGATATAGCCAGGGTTAGAGAGCTGTGATGATATTAGATATAGCCAGGGTTAGAGAGCTGTGATGATATTAGATATAGCCAGGGTTAGAGAGCTGTGATGATATAAAATATAGCCAGTGTTAGAGAGCTGTGGTGATATTAGATATAGCCAGGGTTAGAATACTGAGAGGGTTCGAGAGAGCTGCTATGTTCTGATCTCAAGGACGCAGGGTGTAGAGCCGGCAGAGAGCAGTGGTGTGAACAGCAGCAGCGGGCAGAGCAGGACTGGCAGGCAGTAGGCGGCTCCCTGCATCTTGCCGGTGTCTCCAGCATTACCACAGCGAGCAAGCTGCCGACACTGAGCCAAGCTGTGCTGGACCGGACCTGGAGCTGTGTGCCCGCTTCCTCCTGCCAACCTCCCTCTGCCACTGCATTTTACTGGAAACCAGGGGAGCTGATGCCAGACTGCCCCACCTGCTGCCACCACACGGGTATTGTGCTTTCACTCTGTGCCCACCTGAGCCAACCCTCTGCCGTACTGCCTGTGCCCACCTGAGCCAACCCTCTGTTGTACTGCCTGTGCCCACCTGAGCCAACCCTCTGCTGTACTGCCTGTACCCACCTCACCTGGCGCGTCCTGTGCCTACCTGACCTGGTTCTGCTGTGCCCACCTAACCTGGCGCTGCCTGTGCCCACCTGACCTGGCTCTGCTGTGCCCACCTACCCTGGCTCTGCTGTGCCCACCTGACCTGCCAATTGATTGCTCCCCCAGTTTCTGATGGTGGGCTTCTCTCAGGTATGCCGGATGTTAATGTTCACTGCGCTGTGTGTAGAGATGTGGATGATGGAGGTGATTCGCAATGTTTTCAGTCCATTAGTAGCAGAGTGTATATAGTATGTATATATATAGTGTATTTATGTTTTGCTTGATTAGTTGTTATGATTAATTATTTTAGTTGTTATTTTCTCAGCTGTAAAGTATAAGTTAGATATTATTATTATTATTTATATCTATCTCATTCTCTTATTCATAGCTATAGTATCTGTCTGTATATCTGTATGTTTGTCCATCTATTTATCTATCTATCTATCTATCCTTCCTCATATAAATCTAATCTTTTATTTATCTAATCTCTCATCTATCTCTCCCATATCTATCTATCTATCTATCTATCTATCTATCTATCTATCTATCTCTCTCATATCTATTATCTATCTATCTATCTATCTATCTATCTATCTATCTATCTATCTCTCTCATATATAATCTTATCTATAATGTCTGTCTATATATCTGTCTGTTTGTCTATCTATCTACATTATCTATGTATCTATCAACATGTGTATATATATATATATATATACATACTGTACATGTATTTGTGTGTGTATGTATGTATGATGTGTTTATTAGATTTATGTGTGTGATTACATATATAGTGACATTAAGTACATTAACTTTTATAAAAATAACTCGATTTTTAGTAATTATTATGGAAAATGTACTATTCAGAGCAGATTTCACTCACTGTATAACGGCTCCGTCACAGTTTTGTGTTGCGTGTTTTTATGGCCCCAAAAAAAGCTTTAAAAAACACCGATTTTTTTTTTTTATACCATGCGTTTTTTTTAATAAGAAACTATAAATCCCCGCCCTCCTTCCTCTATACTAATGACTGGAGCTCACATTGGCACAAATTGTTCCGAATTTCTAAAAATGGCAGACGCTTCATAATAGACTTTGGGACACCTCAGAGCATGCTAAACACACGCCACCTCATCAGGGCCGCTCCCTAGCTATCACGTGCTTATAAGAGCACGGGTCCTGTCATATGGGGTACAGGGACCTTTTGGGCCCCCTTAAGCTGCAGGGCCCAGATGGTTTGCCCACTACCTGTTGAGAAAGTAAAGTCAGTGTAAAGAACACGTAGACATGAGATGAGCAAAGGTTGATAGATACATTCTTTATGGACATAAGTGAGTCAGTAAGCACAGTCTCCATGATGAGGTCCTTAGGGTGTATTCAGACGGTGCGGTTAAAACCACATGTATTTTTAATTTTACTGCAACCATATCAAATACATGTTGTTTTTTTCCCTCCTGATGCCAATTTGATGCAGTTTTAACCATGCCATCTGAACATACCCTTAAAGGGGCATTCCAGTTGTTACAGGATAGGGGATAACTATTAGGGCTCATTCAGACAGCTGTATGAATGAGTCTACATCCATTCCGCAATTTTGCAGAACGGGCGCGGACATATTCATTTCAATGGGGCCGCAAAAGATGCACAGTGAGCTGTCCGCATCCGTGGTTCCGTTCCGCAATAGCGGACAAGAATAGGCATTTTCTATTATGGTTGCGGCCTGCAAACTGTGGAACACACACGGCCGGTATCCATGATTTGCGGATCTGCAAATTACAGATCCGCAAAGCACTAGGGCTGTGGTGGGATTCCTAGCACTGAGATCCCCACTGATCATGAGGATCCCTACGGCAGGTCAAGCATTTGCGCAGCCGCTCCATTCATCTCTACGAGGGTACGGCACTCTGCTTTTTCCGGAACTCCCATACAGACGAATGGAGTGGTGGTTCAAACACCTGACCTGCCGCTTCTTTCATTTCGGGATGCTCTGAAGAGTATGAACTTTGCGTCCTAGCAGTAGGACCCCCGCCAATCTAATAGTTATCCCCCATCCTGTGGACCTCTTATACCCATGAGAAGGTTACTGTAGGGTGGCTTATAAAGATGCAAGGGGGTCCACTAGTATGGGCACGTATGTTCACACCATCACGCTCCTATATCCACAAATGGGAATTTCCACCACCATCTATAACCTGTATTTGAAGACTGTCTAGGATTTCACATCTCCCCACCCCCCACTCCTTAGAAAGAACTAACCCAGCAGCTACACTCACTTTCTTAGAACAGGCTGAAGAGTAAATAGGATTTTTTCAGAAGCCCACTTATCAAGTAGAACATCAAGGATGCCATCAGTGGACAGTTCTTAGGACTTTGAGGACCTAAGGTGGGGAGAAGATTTGGCTGAAGGTACATGTCAGAGGTCAGTTTGGTGGTGGTGCCAACAAGGCATTCGTCGGCTGGAAAGGGAGGGTATGTTCACTCAGATTTAATAGTCGTGTGAACCCTACCCTAAGGTTTCTGCTACACATAAATTTGCAGTGACGTTTTTGGGTTCCGTAAAAAACACCAGAAATAACTGCATGTGTTTTTGCCACCTGCGTTTTTTGCTGGTTTTATTGTGGCAGCTTTTTCTTCAAGGAGTTTTCTTTGTGGCGTCTTTCTCCCATAGAGAAGGAAATGTGAAAACGCCTGAAAAAAACGCAGAGAGCTCCAGCATGCTACGATTTTGAAAAGACAAAAACCGGCACCTAATGTACAAAAATCTCCGAAGCAAAAAATACTTATGCGTCCCATGTTTCATACTGTATTTCCCATAGACCTTCAGCTAAGATCTGGAGCTGGCACTTTTACCGTAAAAAAAAAAACGCAAGGGCCAAGAGTGCAGAAAACGGCACTAAAAGAATTAAACTATGCGTGGACCCACCCCAAAAGGGAGTTTGATAAGATCTCTGAATAGTGGCCACTGGGTTGTGGCTGCCTCCCTCAATCACATGACCACAACTGTTTTGCGGTCCGCAAATTGCGGATCCGCAAAACATGGACACCGGCCATGTGCGTATCAAACATGGCCGGCACTAATAGAAATGCCTTTTAGGACAAGTTATATTTTTTTGCAGGGCCACGGAACGGAAGTGCGGATGCGGACAGCACACTGTTTGGTGTCCGCATCTTTTGTGGCCCCATTGAAAATGAATGGGTCCGCACCCGTCCCGCAAAATTGCGTAACGGATGCAGATCCATTTTGCCGACGTGTGAATGGACCCTTAAAGGGGCTGTCTGAGATTTTTATATACTCCGGGTAGGCTATCAATATCAGATTGGGTAGGGGTCCGACTTCTGGCAATCCCACTGATCAACTGTTTAAAGAAGCCACGGTGCTCCAGTGAGCGCAGCCGCCTCTTCCTAGACCTGTGACATCACATCTATCGGTCACATGGCCTTGGCGTAGCTCAGTCCCTTTTAAGTGAATGAGCCTGAGCTGCAATACCAAGCACAGCCACTATCCAATGGACAGCGCTGTGCTTGGCAAGCTCCGAGGAGACAGCAGTACTCACCAGAACGCCGCGGTCTCGCCAAATAGCTGATCTTGGGGGTGCCAGGAGTCAGACCCCTGCCTAATCTGATATTGATGACCTATCCAGAGGATAGGCTGTCAATATCACAATCTCAGAAAACTCCTTCAATGTTTCCAATAGGAAAATCCATCTAGCTGGGTTGACACACAGATTTAATTTTTGTGACATTTCTCCGCATTTTTTCGTTCCGTTTTATGCTGAAAAAACTGCTGCTCCAGATTTTAGCTGAAGGTCCAAGGGAAATATGAAACCTGTCTTATGCATAAAAAAAAAAAAAAGACTTTTATTAGTTATGCAAATGAGGGCTTGAGTGCACTAAGGGGAGGGGTTTATCCCCCTGGTGCACCTCAGCTTCTCAGCTATCCATTTCTGGCCACGCCCCCTCAGCGCACTTACAGATATATCTGCACATTGGCACACTGCGGGAAACAATTTTCATCGGACATGCATCTTTTTGATCAGCAGGATCAACCCTACCACGCTGTATGCCTAGTTTTCAAGGGTTGGTCCCGTTTGACAAGGGCTCCTGCACAAAGTACATTATAGCTTTGCTACAGTATCGTAAGGGCATTATATATATACGTAAATTATATAGATTTGGCAGAAGTGTAACAATGTAGCAGAGCTGAGTTAGTCGTTAGACACAACTCATTGGGATTTCTTATCTCCAGTTATAGTTGCTGTGTGGCAAATGGGAGAATAACAAATTAGCTCTGCTACATCTGCGTAGATATGTCATGTCACTATGACATTTTTGTAACTGACTTCTACGTTCACATTCTACGTTCACACGGGGCTGTTTCTTATCTGAGGGACCTTATTGCCTTTAAAACGGCGGGAGCATTGTGTAAATGTTGTGACAACTTGATATTTGCTACTGTCGTTTGTGGGGAATGTTCAGTAAATGGTCGTAATCTCTTATCTGAAGGTTTTGTCAACAAACGGCAAGACTTGAGTTTTTACAGTTATTGCGACTGAGGTGTCAGGGTTTTCTTTGCAGCCTGACAACTTTAACCTTCTGGAAGATCAGTAATAATGGGTCCATGCAGGCCAAAGCCCATGGCTAGGTAAAATGGCGTGCCTATGTCCAGGCTTTCCTGTATTTTCTGCTGCCACAGGGTTGAAGAAAAGGTCCACAGTGGCTCGAAACGTCCAGTCCCCATTGAGTTGGAAGATGCCAATCATCACCATCACCTACCTGGACCTTGCAGTGTTATCACATAAATCCATGAGATTTATTGGGGTTCCATAGTTACATAGTTAATATGGTTGAAAAAAAGACAAAAGTCCATCAAGTTCAACCAAGGGATAGGTGAGGACGCAAATCCCAGAAGGAAATAAGACTCAGATTGATTCCATTATCAGCTTCATTCCCAAGGGCAGAATTGCTTCTGAAAAACCAGTGGTTGTACTTAAAGTGAATCTGTCACCAGGATAATTGCTATTGAAGCAAAGCCATAGCCTAATAGCACTTAGGCTACTTTCACACTAGCGGCAGCCCGGATCCGGCAGGTGAAGGGTGCTGCCGGATCCGGACTGCCGCAGGGACATGTGTGGAACCGGAACCGCGCTCTGGCCCCACACATGTCACACAGTACATACATACACACAGACACACACACATATACACAGACAAATACACATACATACTTACATGCTCCCGGCAGGTCTCTGCTGGGCGCCTGGTGGAATCGTCATCTGTGCGCACCGTCCTGTTCCTCCTGCGCTCTGGAGACCTGCCGGGGAGCATGTAAGTATGTATGTGTATTTGTATGTGTATATGTCTGTGTATGTTTATGTCTGTATGTGTGTATTGTGTGTGTGTGTGCAGGTGACAGATCCGTCATGAACTCCATTGAAAGTCAATGGAGGACGGATCCGTTCACCATTGTGTCACACCAAACGGATCCATCCCCATTGACTTTCATTGCAGTTCATGACGGATCCGTCTTGGTGCGGATGCCTGGACTGGAGAGCCAACCGCAGCATGCTGCGGTTTGTTCTCCGGTCTGAAGACAGAACGGAATGCTCTCACGAGAATTCCGTTGTCTTCAGTTCAGTTTTGTCCCCATTGACAATGAATGGGGACAAAACTGAAGTGTTTTATTCCGGTATTGAGCCCCTATGACAGAACTCAATACCGGAATTATAAAACGCTAGTGTGAAAGTAGCCTTAGTACCTTATTTCCAGATGTGCCTTTGTTTCAGCAATAGATGTTTTCTATCTTCTGAAAATCCAGTTTATTTGGTATGCAAATGAGCCAGTAAGGTGCCCAGAGGGGTGTCACTCTTGCAGGAAGGAGCCCAGGCACACCTCCTACATCACATTCAAGCCATAACTCCGCCCACTTTTCCCTTCTCCCAGCATGAGGGCGGGCTTGGGCACTAGCAGGGGGGAGTGCCTGGGCTCCTTCCTGCAAGAGTGACGCCCCTCCAGCCACTTTACTGGCTCATTTGCATATCAAGAAACTGGATTTTCAGAAGATAGAAAACATCTATTGCTGAAACAAAGGCACATCTGGAAATAAGGTACTAAGTGCTATTAGGTTATGGCTTTACTTCAATAGCAATTATCCTGGTGACAGATTCCCTTTAAAATTGCCTAAAACAACCATTGACAAGTCAGAAGACCCAAGTTCCTCGGTTTCTAAAGATTGTTCTGCTGGGTGGTAGCCTGTCCTGTCTGAGCCAAATGATGCAATAGTATCTACAGAATGGCCATTTGGAGTTTCCAATTAGGTGCCAGATAAATAGATTCTCCCCTAGGACCCCTCAAGTTTGTGGGAAGCCAATTCTGTGGAAAGAGTACATGAAAACCCCACTCAGATTTTCTGAATGGCTTAGGTGAGAGGCATCAGAGGCAAGTTATTTTATAACTTCTGCTGGAAACCTTTGTAGGCCTATAACAGGAACAATGGCAGATGGCAGGCTAAGACCAGAACCAAACCAAGCAAGGCACTTGTAAGAACTGGGCTCAAAATGAAAGACATAGTAAGATAACTTCTGCTGGGAACTTTTGTAGGCCAATAAACAGGAACAATGTCAGATAGCAGGCCAAGACCAGAACCAAACCAAGCAAGGAACTTGCTCAAGACTGGGCTCAAAAACTAAAGACATAGTAAGATCCTGAGATAGGAGTAGTTGTGACCAACATTGTGAGCGGCTGCTTTCCCTTGACAGTATATATCTACCTACTGCCCTTTGCTTGGTCTTGAGTCTTGATAGCATTTAGGCCACTCAGATGAATCAGAGCAGACAAAGGTAATATGGCCTGGGGTTGCTCAGAGGACCTAATCTAGAGGAACCACCCTTTCCTAGTGACAGTCTTTGTGTTGTATAGTTCAACATCTACAAGGACTTTCTTCTGAATATTAAGGTGGCCATTCACAAATTTGGTCAAAACAGACAACCTCAACCCACAACAAGCACTCGTTAGGTAGAATTTAACAACAAATGATGACCATCATCTGGAAAGAAGTTGGCTGTGTTTAACATTTTGGTCCAGTATCACTACTAATAATCTTTCCATGAAAGAACAATCTCACAACGTTTCTACGGTAGATTGTTCATCCATCGCCCAGTGTCATTGAACATATACTGTATGCCCAATTTAGGTGACTGTAACAGCCAATATGGACTCAAATGTCCATGGCTGGGACAACGTAATGATCGTTCAACATTTGTTCTACCATCATCCTACTTCTATCTAGCTTTTATGGCCACCTTTAGAGTCATAAATGGCAGTTATAAATCAGAAGTCAATTTTAGACATTTCAAAAACAGTAGTTTCACAAGTGAACTAAGAGCTGCTCAAATTACAGTGCACTTTAAGAAATGTCCCTACATGTACGTTTCCTTCTTCACCACAGTAGTGTGCTGGCTTGGTTTCATGAATGCTGGAGCCGACATTTGCTTTTCTCCATGTATTTAGTTGATTTGGCTGGATGGAAATGTTTGAACAACAGCACTTCACTGTTTCTTGTGCAAGTACTCAGAGAAGAACGTACACATCTCAAGGACTTTGTCACTGAGCAGTGAGGTCCATGCTCCTCTGCATTTGTTCAGACGTACTTGAGCTGTAATTGACCCCCTAACAATAAAATATCTGAGAAAGGGAAAACTTTAACCACAAAGTCAAAATTGGGAACGTGAGATGATGATGATAATAATGATGATAGGACCACCCAAAAATGTTAATAAGCTGGATTCATGCACCGATCACTACGCATGGGCATTTACCTCTCCAGTGGATTGAACATGAATGAAACTAGGGCTAAAAGGCTAATTTGACCACATAATCAGTGTCACACTACTAAATTGCAGCTAATGATAGTCAATGTGGTCACGCCTCATTTAAGAGCTGCTTCCTCTTCATTACACTGCAGTTCGTCTCGGAAGTGCAGTATAGTACAAGTACCCTCTCCTTTCAGACGGATGGGGCGAGTGCTTGTAATTACACCACGCCACCGTTCTTCAGGAGACGTGGCTTAGTGTGAAGACCAGGAAGCGGCACTCGCATGGAGCGCTGCCTCCTCATTTCACAGCTGATCGCTAAGGATCCCGGGTGTCAGGACCCCACTGATCAGATATTGATGACCTATCCCCAGGATAGGTCATCAATATTAACGGCTGAACAACCCCTTTAAGGCTACTTTCACACAACAGTAGGAAAACAAATGGCTGTTAAAAATGGCAAAATGGTCCACAGATGCCTTTCTTAAAAAAAACCCCAGCCATTAAAAATGACCCCCTTTAAGTGCATGGGGGTTTTTGGTCTGTGAAAATGGACAGAATAGGACATGTCTTACTCAAGGCCCATTAAAAAGAAAAAAAAACGGCAATGTGAATAGACCTATAGACTTTAATGGCTCTGAAAACTGGCGTGTGACGGCCGCCACGTGCCCATTTTTCACTGTAGTGTGAATAGAGCCTTGCTCCAAAATTCATGATGACTTGCGGGGGAGAGACTTAGTAAATAAACAACAACTTTAAGCTTATATTACAGTGGCCGATTGTCGGCCAGATCATCGCTAGCGAGCGTATGTAGGAACGTTCATTAGCGATGATCTGTCAGTGTAATACTGCCACAGATTACCCAATGAACGGGCAAACGCTCATTCATTTGGCGATCGGAATCTTTCACAATGCTTAAAAATCATCGCTTGCCGGCGGCAGATTGTACAGTCTAATCACGATCTGCTGCCGGAAAACAATGATTCAGTACGGGGAGGAGCGACGGCATTATCTATCGCTCATCCCCATACTGTGAAGGAGATCTTCCTCTGCAATTTTTTTAGAAGGAATGCTACCTTCCTGACAATCGTCTGTCTAATCTGCTAGTCTAAGGCTAGGGCTACACGGCGACAGTTGTCGCGTGACACCCGTCGCAGCCAGGATCCCTGAGTAGCGGGGATCCCATAGAAATGAATCGGATCGCTGCGGCAGTCGCAAGAAATCTAACCATGTTGGATTTCTTGCGACTGCCACAGCAATCCCATTCATCTCTATGAGATCCCCGCTACTCAGGGATCTTGGCTGCGACGGGTGTCACGCGACAACTGTCGCCGTGTAGCCCTAGCCTAATACTAGTGTATAGTATGGCAGTGAATGTAATAAATAGTAAATGGTCTAGCCTCACCTAAAAATAAGATAGTAAGTAGATAATAAAATTGTGGCAGTCACTTACAAGAAAGAAGTAGCCTATGCAGCCTGCAAATTACATAGCAATACTACATATGCATAGCACACTACTCAAGCAAGAAAAATCAAGAAACAAATGCATCAAAAATGGTACAAATTTGCAAAATATGAATGTGTACAAGGGTGCACCAGCAATGAGGCCAGGTGAGGCGATCGCCTCAGGCAGCACCAGGTAGGGGCAGCCGAAGGGCCATAGTCGTCTAGTCGAAAAAGAAAACGCATTTATCTATTATATACATTATAAACAATACTTTAAGTCATAGGCTAAATATGCAGCAACATAATAACAATATAATTGGAGAGCCACGGGACATGTATGTAGAACACCATTATACAGTGTTTCTAAATTTCGGCAGCTCTGACTAATGCAAGAGAAATCTTTGTCACTATTCCCATCCTTTGAACTAGTCTGGTTAGTTTTCCAGCCATTTTGGCCCATCCAACTTAAGACGAGCACCGCCTGCTTGTTCTTTCAGCGTTCCTGTGCTATAAATAAGTTTATTTGGGAGCTAAGTACCTACCTGTGAGTTTCTTGGAACCATCTTGGCTTCTAGGTATAACCTACAAAATCAATTAGAAACAACACCCTCATAGGAAAAGGCAGTCTAACCTCAGATAAGATGAGAGTAGTTGTTTTATCTATAAAGAGGAGGTGAGACTTTAATTTCCTGGATATTAGATTTTTATAGTTATATCACAGAAGGTTTAGAGAGACACTTATTCCCTAATCAGTTTGTCAACCACCCAAGACCTTCTTTTGGGTTGTTGAGAATGCCCGCCTCTTCAACCGTATCATTTGTTAGTGAGGGACTTCCCCATTTCCGTTGCATACGATGCAGTGTATGTGAATGCTATGCGGCCAGACCAAGGGGTCTTTCTTCTAGGCTCACTTGGTAGGACAACGACTTTGACTTGGTGGTGGACTATTGACTTCATAGTATAGTTAGGTGGATATAATGGCATAAATCAACTACCATAAGGGCTCACTTGGCCAGTTTTCCAAAATGTAGGAGAAGGAGGGGGGGGATTCCTAGAAGACCAAGGAATATGACTTCAGAATCAGACTACACAAAGCTTGTTCGTAGTCTGTAACCATGGAGATGTTGATGTGCATAGAAGCTGTAGACACAAAATAATAGGACTAAGACCACTTATAAAGTTGATTCTTTTTATTTGGAGTTTAGATGCAGTAGAGCAATAATGGTCAACATATCCTTTAAAAGGGTTTTCCGAGATTTTTATACTGATGACCTATCCTCAGGATAGGTCATCAGTATCTGATAGGAGGGGATACGAAACCTGGGACCCCCGCCGATCAGCTGTTTGAGAAGGTAGCAGTGTTCCTATGAGCGACACGCCCTTATCTCTGCTTTTCCAAGGCTAGTGATGACACGTTCATCAGTCACGTGGCCTAGGTGCAGCTCAGCACCATAGAAGTGAATTGGACTGAGTGCAATACCAAGAACAGCCACTATACAATGTACGGCGCTGTGCTTGGTGAGCAGAGAGAAGGCCATGGTGCTCATAGGTCCCGGGTGTCGGACCCGCAGCGATCAGATACTGATGACCTATCCAGATGATAGCTCATCAGTAAAAAATAATCTCGGAGATCCCTTTTAAGCTTACAGTACATATTACTTTTTGTCCAATCTTCTGACCTGATCTTTTTACTCTGCAAGATCCACCAGGTGTTTATTGGCCATGAGGTAGGTATGTGCTGGCAGCTGATGAAATTATTTAATTATAACATAGTGAAGTTGTGAAATGATGAAGCAATAGAAAATATCTGGTTTCAAGTCTGACAAGACTAGGGAGTTTACAAAATGAAAGTTTAAAGACGAGGGCAGGGGCTGAACTTTTCTTAGTAGTCGTTCTGTAGGTGGTATGGTTTCTGGAAGCTTGAATGGTTTCATTTCCGCAATAAGAGCTTATGCACATGTCCATATTACAGCACTGTGATAATTTAGGAGTTACAGTAGAGATCTACGGAGCTATCATGCTTCTTGAAAACAGTACCTCTGTAATACGGAGCAATGCAGAGGTGCTGTATGGTGGCACACAGGATATGGAGACTAAAAGAGTCCACATTCTACGTGGTCACACCTCTTTTGCTTTGGCATGTGAAATAACATTAAGCATGTATGTGGCACCTCGGCTGAGTAGTAAGACCATGATAGGCTTCTTGATGGCCTTCCATTAGAGTAAGCCATCAATATCAGATGGGTGGTGGTCCGACTCTTGGCATCTTGTGCCAAGTTAGCTGACTCAAGAGGCCATCATGCTCATTGTTTACCAGACAGAGCTTTGCATATTTGATTGTGGCAAGAGAAGAATACATAGTTTAGTAGTTGTGTATACACTGTCGTTTTCCATTTGCTTTGCAACTGCCAATTGGCATTGAGCACTCCGACTTAGCCTACTAGTTTCGTCTGGTCTTCTTCATCTCTGTTAATCCTATTCACGTATGAGCGATGGTTCCTGAGGACCAGATACAGTGTGTAACATATACAACGAGACAACTACCCAAAATTGCATTGAAAAGTGGTCTTCTAGCTGGATGGTCTTCTCAAAGAGGATGGCCATTGGCCAGTGTTCATAATATATGATGGAATTGAAAACCTGCCACAGATCCTCGGGTCTGGATAAGGTGGTGCTGTTCTCAACCAAGTTTTATTTTTTATAAAGGTTTCACGGTATCTGTAAGAAATTCCTTAGAACAAAATGTGTTGAAAATTTCAATGTTTGGCCTTCTTGTAGGTCAAGATGAAGAAAGTTAGACGGTATTTCACAAAGGCACTACACCGGATGCAGAAGGGTCCAGGTTACACCTATAAAGAACTACTGGTCTGGTTCTGCAATAACACCAATACTCATGGACCGAAGCGAATTATCTCGGAAGGACCCAAAAAGAGGGTGATGTGGTTCATCTTGACCCTATTTTTTGCCGCTCTTGTCTTCTGGCAATGGGGCATTCTCATACAAACATATCTGTCTTATGGGGTTAGCGTGTCTCTCTCCATTGGCTTCAGCACCATGGTATTTCCCGCTGTGACCGTCTGCAATGCCAATCCTTTTAAGTGAGTATAAAGGGTCTTATATTTGGTCACGTCTATTGGATCTGTAATCTCTCATGATGTAGAGTTTGGTTATCTCTTCTTATTTCAGATACTCACGTGTGAAGCCACACTTGCATGATCTGGATGAGCTGGTTGCCACAGCTTTGGACCGGATCCAGTTCTCCAGCCAAAGGGACCTCGGTGTGATGACTCCAGCAAACATTAGCCGGAATGTGACCCTTGACCCCAGTTTGTGGAATCACATGCCGCTAGTGGTCATCGACGAAAATGACCCCGACAATCCATTGGTTTATAACATCTTTGATAGCAGCACAAATTATTCTTTGGTTAAACCCAAAGACAACCAAACGACCTATGCTGAGAGATTTAAAGTGGCCATTCAACTGGTAAGTGTTTTTTCCCCCCGAAGTCTGTATTCTAATTACTACTCAGGCAGCTTATGACAGCTAAGCCCCACTCATGATAGGCATACTTACCCATGTTTCAGTTGGTAAAATCGGGGTATGTAAGCCCCACGCCTGGGAAAAACCTGACCCTGAACGGGAACACCCACTTATGGGTGGAGTTTGTGTTATCCCACCCATTTTTGTCCAGAACAGCACAAATTTGCCAGGACTGTCTCTGAAAATGAGAGACAGTCCCGTCAAATTCAGGACAGTTGGCAACTATGGATGGGATAAAGTTAAGGTGCCATCACAGGTAGTGCCACGGTTGGCATGCAACCAAAAGCAGAAGGCCATATGGATTGCCCAAAGAAGTGCCAACTTTTCATTAAGGCCGTGGCGTTTTCACCAAAACCACGCGGCCATTACCAAACAGCTTGCAGTTACCACTTCTTTATTAGTAACTCTCGCGGCCCGGCTGTGTTTGGCCGCATCAAGGCCGGGACTTGGCCATCCGGACGGCGAGGTGTGTGGCAACACCCTCAAAATTGCATTGAAAAAAAATGGTGTCTACTTTGCTGTCTACTTAAAAAAAATATATATATTTTAATTTAAACGGGTTTTCCAAGTGTTTGATACTAATGACCTGTCATCAGGAGAGGTCATCAGTATCTGATCGGTGGGGGACTCCTCACAACTGACCAAGCACAGCGCTATCCATAGGATAATGGCAGTACTTGGTATTGCAGCTGAATGGGACTGAGCAGTGCCTAGGTCATGTGACTGATTAATGTAATGTTACATGGCCCAGGAAGAGGCCACCGAGCTTACCTGGAGACCCGCAGCCTCTGGGAGTTGGACCAACACTAATCAGATACTGATGACCCCTCCTGAGGAGAGATCATCAGTTTTAAACACTCGGACAACCCCTTTAACCCTTTCCTTTTCTGAGCACATATCTTAACGGGAATGATGCACGCTATACAGACACAGATCCACGTCCTTCCATCCTTTGGAAGCAGCATAATAAAATTCACATAAATCGGACGCAGCAATCAACAAGATGTGCCGACTGCAATGTGGCAAACATGAGAGGAAAGTAAACCCAGGGTGACCTCGGCTTGCGTACTGCGTGTGACCATAAATTGGTAACTGGATGCACCTCTCGGGAACACGATGTGATTATAAAACATGTCTGATATAATTGTGCTTGTAAAACTTGGTGTCTGGTCCAACTGAGCAACGCATGGCCGATAGAAGCTGCCTAAAAGGAAAGATGTTGCCCCTAGCAATCAATCACAGCGCAGCTTTTATTTTGAATCCTGCACTTGATAAATGTAAGCTGCCCTGTGACTTGCTGCTAGACAGAGATTTCTCCATGTCCACCATCTTGCGACAGAACGGCCTGTGATGTGTTGTCACTCCTTCCTCAACCCATAGAGAAGAGAAAGGCAGTATAAAGCAGGGTGGGGAGTTCAGCTGGCCATACGATTTAGATATCTATCTATCTATCTATGTGTTATCTACTATCTATCTATCTATGTCTTGTATCTATTATCTATCTGTCTGTCTATCTATCATAGCTATCTATCTTTTATCTATCTATCTATCTATCTATCTATCTATCTATCTCTTGTATCTATTATTGATCTATTTGTCTATCGTAGTTATCTATCTTTTATCCAACTATCTTATCTATCTATCTATCTATCTCTTGTATCTATTATCTGTATATTATTGATGTATTTGTCTATCATAGTTATCTATCTTTTATATCTATCTATCTATCTATCTATCTATCTATCTATCTATCTATCTATCTATCTCTTGTATCTATCTATCTTCCTATCTATCTATCTATCTATCTATCTATCTACCTACCTACATAATTGTATTAATAACTATATGAAGTAGATTTACCAATGTCCCATGTGTTTGCACCACGTTAAGTGTCCTTGTTGTTCTTTCTCATGGTCCTAGTAGGAGACAACCAGGCTGCTACACGTGACGCAAGCGCCTGGCACTCATCGAGGACCTTAATCCTTGTAAAACCCTGTCTGCTTCATTTAAAAGAAGCCGGTAAACAATTCATTGGAACATAGAGCATGGAGATACAAAGCGTTCCTTCTGTGTCTGTGGCAGGTTCTATCCAGATATTCTATGCCAGTCACTTTTATACAGAGTTACCGGGCCACACCTGTCCCTTGTCCGGGTATTTGGATTTTTAGGATATTTTTACAGTATTTTTTAAAATCTAACCACAATAGATAGTGGTGAAGAAGACTATTATAGTGCAGTGGTCTTCAACCTATTGCACTTTAGCATGCCACAACAGCTAGAAGTTGTAGATTTACAACAGCAACAGCACATGTTGAAGACCACTGCACAATAAGAACATTTATCATACTTGTCACAAACTTACCTGTCGGGGCCCCAGCGCTGTGGTCTTTGGCTTTGGCGCAGCTGCGCCGGGTGAGATACACTGCCGGACCACGCCCCCCACTGCCGCAAATATATATATATATAATATTTAAATCCCCTGTGGCCTCACTTCCATGCTAGTGATAGTCTGTGACTCCCTATCTGTGCTCCTGTTTCCAGTTCTGTCTGTGCATTTGGATTGCTCATATTACTGACCTCTTCTCGCTTCGTGTTTTTGGTGTCTCTCGTTTGCTTCTGATTTCGGCTTGGCTAGTTGAGTACCCTCTGTCTCTCAATTTTGTAATGTATCGTCCTGTTTCCGACCCATTCCTGTACAACTCTACTTTTGTCTTTGTGTGTCGTCTGTCTTGTACTTTAGTAGGGTAGGGACAGTCGACCAGTTGCGGACTTGCCGCCTAGGGCTTGCAGTGCAAGGTGGCAGGGAAAGCCGGTAGGGTTCCAGTTAGGGCTCACTGTCCCTGTCTTCCTTTCCGACTGCCGTAACAATACCTTTCTGACCACTGTCCATTCTGGACCGTTGAAGGTATCGACTTGTATACTGGAGGATCTTCCCTTAAGATGAAAAACATGTCAACTGCTTGATCTAAGCAGGTGCATGCAGCCATTTTCTCTACCAGTTGACCTTGAGATAACTCATTTTAGCTAATCGTAAGCTCATTTCATGAGGTTCTAGAAAAATGCTTTGATTGTCTTCATATGACCTCCCAGTTCAAAATTCCTGTATAGGGTTAGTACAAAATTAGGAAAAAGTTCTACCATGGTCCGGGGGCTTCATCTGGTATGGCAGCTCAGCCAAGTCGTGACTAAAGCTCTCAGATATTTACTTACAGGGAGAAGCCACCTATAGGTGATATTAGACAGTTTTCTTCCTACTGGAGGAGAGCTATTTTGCATATTTTCTCAGGAAACATCACCCTAAGACTCCTTACCACTGGCTGAGTCTTAACAAGGAGAATCAGTAACTTTCAGGAACCATGATATATCTAATACGTTGACTTCTTCTACAGTGCTCCAACAATGGGAAGGAATGTGAATACAAGAACTTTACCAGTGGCATCCAAGCCATACGGGAATGGTATCTTCTGCAGTTTTCCAGCATCTTCTCGAAAATATCATTAGAAGACAAGATTGAAATGGGTTACAAGGCAGAAGAAATGATCCTCACCTGCATGTTCGGAGGAGAAACCTGCAGTTACAGGTACACCAAGGGTATGGGCAAGGTGGAAAGTGCATATGTATATATCTTTATGTTGCCTATCCTAGAGGTTACAGAGCTCTAAAGCCTTACAAATTTGGGGGTTTTGATCAATTCTATTCGCTAAAATATAGACCAAAAGGGGGGAAGGGTTCCCTTTGAGAGACATTTTGGCATTATCACCAATGAGCTTACCACACCTACAGTCATGGCCAAAAGTTTTGAGAATGATACAAATATTAATTTTTACAAAGTCTACTGCTTCAGTTTTTATAATGGCAATTTGCATATACTCCAGAATGTTATAAAGAGTGATCAGCTTAACAGCAATTACTTGCAAAATCAATATTTGCCTAGAAAATGAACTTTATCCCCCAAAACACATTTCAACATCATTGCAGCCCTGCCTTAAAAGGACCAGCTAACATCGTTTCAGTGATTGATCTCCAGCCCTGTCCTCATCAACACCCACACCTGTGTTAATGGAGCAATCTGTCATGATTAAGTAAGAATGACACCACTGGACACTTTAAAAGGAGGCTGGTGCTTGGCATCATTGTTTCTCTTCTGTTAAACATGGTTATCTCTGAAGAAACACATGCAGTCATCATTTCACTGCGCAAAAATGGCCTAACAGGGAAGAGTATCGCAGCTAGAAAGATTGCACCTCAGTCAACAATCTATCGCATCATGAAGAACTTCAAGGAGAGAGGTTCCATTGTTGCCAAAAAGGCTCCAGGGCGCCCAAGAAAGACCAGCAAGTGCCAGGACCGTCTCTTAAAAGTGTTTCAGCTGCGGGATCGGGCTACCAGCAGTGCAGAGCTTGCTCAGTAATGGCAGCAGGCAGGTGTGAGTGCATCTGCACGCACTGTGAGGCGGAGACTCTTGGAGCAAGGCCTGGTCTCAAGGAGGGCAGCAAAGAAGCCACTTCTCTCCAGAAAAAACATCAGGGACAGACTGATATTCTGCAAAAGGTATAGGGAGTGGACTGCTGAGGACTGGGGTAAAGTCATTTTCTCTGATGAATCCCCTTTTCGATTGTTTGGGACATCTGGAAAACAGCTTATTCGGAGAAGACGAGGTGAGCGCTACCACCAGTCTTGTCTCATGCCAACTGTAAAGCATCCTGAAACCATTCATGTGTGGGGTTGCTTCTCAGCCAAGGGAATCGGCTCTCTCACAGTCTTGCCTAAAAACACAGCCATGAATAAAGAATGGTACCAGAATGTCCTCCGAGAGCAACTTCTCCCAACCGTCCAAGAGCAGTTTGGCGATCAACAATGCCTTTTCCAGCATGATGGAGCACCTTGCCATAAAGCAAAGGTGTTAACTAAATGGCTCAGGGAACAAAACATAGAGATTTTGGGTCCATGGCCTGGAAACTCCCCAGATCTTAATCCCATTGAGAACTTGTGGTCAATCATCAAGAGACGGGTGGACAAACAAACCTACAAATTCTGACAAAATGCAAGCATTGATTGTGCAAGAATGGACTGCTATCAGTCAGGATTTGGTCCAGAAGTTGATTGAGAGCATGCCAGGGAGAATTGCAGAGGTCCTGAAGAAGAAGGGTCAACACTCCAAATACTTACTTGCTGCATTAACTCATTCTAACTGTCAATATAAGCTTTTTTTACTCATAATATGATTGCAATTATATTTCTGTATGTGATAAAAACATCTGACAAACACACATAAAAACCAGAGGGCAGCAGATCATGTGAAAATATAATATTTGTGTCATTCTCAAAACTTTTGGCCATGACTGTACATCAGAGAGTCATTGCACTGTACATTAGATTGCTTAACGTGTACTGATTCTGAGTTACACCTTGTATTATACTCCAGAGCTGCATTCACAATTCTGCAGTCTTCAAATCTAAAATCTCCCAGCATCCCTTACTTCATCCACGTCTGAAGAGAGTTTGCTCTGGAAATTTAAAGTCTTTACTTCTAAACAGTAATCTTAACTAAAGAAACGAGCAGTAGCATTTACAGTAGATATGAGTCCACGTAGCAAAAATAAAAATGGGTCCTGAATTATGGAAGTATAGGAACCATAATGTTTAGTCTAGGCCTAACCAATGTGAAAATGGCCAAAGGATAGACCACTGCAGGTGTTCAGAAGGTATTCTTGCTCAGTTGTCTTAGGCCACAACATTAATATGGATCTATATGGTACAGGGGTGTAGCTACAGGGGGTGCAAAGGCACCCAAGACATGGTCCTGGTGTTGGCTTATCCCTGCACCCCCTTCCTACATACATACCATGGTCAACTCCCCACCATTGAAGAGGGCAGTCCGATTCTTGCCACCTGAAAACAAAGGAGAAGTCACCTACCACAATAGGTACCATGCAAGGACCCTATAGCAGTCACCTAGTCTAACTGTGTCTAGGAGACCTAATTGTCCCACTGCATTAGAGGAGCTCAAATAAGCTGTTAGGGATATGTCCGTCAACAAACTTGCTGACAGTTTTCAATAATGACCTGTAGAATTGTGAATTCAGCTCTGAAGTATAAAACACTGTAAAATCAAGACTGGTTTGGTCCTTTCTATGATAGGGACGTAGTCAAGATCAAATCTAAACCCAATACATGAGAACTGAATAAACGTGATTACAGTGCAATAAATGAAGCACAAATGTATAAACATTTATGGTTCTCTTGTATCTCAAGTACAGAACAGTCATAAAAATGTAATATAAAAGTAAAATTAAAAGTGGCTTTGGTAACTTTGTACAATGTGACAGAGTCAAGAACAGTATGTCACAACATATATTACCCAGTCTACAAGTACATATACTACCAGTGTAATAAGAGGCACCAAGGGAAGCAGGGTCATAGCAGGCACCAAGGAGCCTTCGACAACCTCCTTCTCCTCTATATTAAATATTTTAAGAGCCTCACAAAGCTGTAGGGAAGGAGCCTTGGTATCATCATTTTTAGTCCAGGCCTAACCAATGTGAAAATGGCCAAAGGATAGACCATTGCAGGTGTTCAGAAGGTCTTGAGAGGTATTCTTGCTCAGTCGTCCTAGGCCACAACATTAATATGGATCTATGTGGTATAGCTACAGGGGGTGCAAAGGCAATGGTTTCATCCAGGCCTTGGCACTTTTAGGAGCCTTGAGACCCCTATGCCTCATAAAGAGCCACCAGTATAGATGGCACATGGTAGGTAAGGGCAGTGGCGTAACTACAACTAACTGGGCCCCACAGCAAATTTTTGAATGGGGCCCCCCCAGAAACTTCCTCGCAACCCCGAACTCACATGCAAGCCTCACTCTTGTGGCTAGTCAAGATTGAGCTCTCCCAGACAAGGCCTGACAGCCGCTCCATCCGCTTTCTATAGTGTCACTGTATATAATGTCATTGTATAATACTGTTGAGGGGGGCCTGACAATAAAATCTTTTAGTCTCCCTCCTGAGGGGGCCCCTTGTGGGTCTGGGCCCCAAAGCAGCTGCTTCCCCTGCTTCCCCTATTGCTACGCCCCTGGGTAAGGGCCTCTGATACAGATTTAGCATCAGGGCTGGAATCCCTGTATTTAGTAATTTTTCGAAAGAGGGTTCCCAGAGGAGTGTTGCCTGGCCTATAAGACTCCTCACACCGTTTAGTCAGTCTCTATAAGAAAATATAGTATCCCCCAAATAATAATTTTTGTGAAGAGAAGCTTTCTTTCTGTAAAGTTATGTATAAATACATAAGCACAAAAAATATTGGCGTGGTCCATCACATGAGGCATTCCAGATACTTGATATTGTTCCTCGAGGGTGAACCATATGGTCATATCAACCAACCCATGTTTAGCCACCGTTCACAGAGAAATGTTTTCCACCACAACCTTCTAAGTTTGCATTGGCTATTACCACCTAAGAGTCCCCATCCAACTTTGGTGTAGACAGGGGCGGATTGGCCAGAGACCTTACAGGGAAATTTCCTGGTGGGCCGATGCCCAGGGGCCGCCTGGGCCCTCCTCATGGCCGGCCAGTGGAAGTTTTTGGGGATGTATTTTGTGACGGACTTTGATATTTGGCTCTGTTGGGGGTTATAATGTGCCACAATTTGGTATTGCTGGCCCTGCCTTCCATCAGTTTGGACCCAACTACAAAACTGGGCCACTTTTTGTATTTTTTTCCAGGGCCACTTTCAGTTCCCAGTCCGCCCCTGGGTGTAGAAGTAGAAGTCTTATCCTGGCACTGGTGTCTAATGGGCCTAAAAGGCCTCTCTGCCACCTGAGAAGACACTAGTATCAATAATGGCACATGGTAGCTGGGGAGGGCCCTGTTACAGATTTCACTTTGGGGCCCAGGAGATTCAAGTTACGTCTCCGGCAATACTTCATGCTCTACTGGATGAGACATATAGAATAACTACCATGGGTAGGATCCTTACATGCAAATGGGTATGTCAGTTCTCTGCTCTTAGCATGAGACAAACTTGGGCTCAAGACTAACTGATGAAAGGTGGGTTCTTGGCTAAATGAACATGGTAGATACAGTACAATATACAATAGATGGTGATAGCAGCCTTCTCTCTTGCAGAAATTTCACACATATTTACGATCAGGACTACGGAAATTGCTATATCTTCAACTGGGGTCAAGAAGGTCAAGAGTTATTGGTATCTGCTAACCCAGGAGCAGAATTCGGTAGGAATATGCTTCTTCATTTAACAACACTACAAAATCAAAATCAAAATTCCAACCCCCTCTAAGCAGTAGAGTCTGAACCATGAGTAGATTTTATTTTCAGTAGCGTTTATTTGGATTTACAATGTAGAATGGTAGAGGAATACAACATCAAGAGATAGAATGCCGAAAAGGTAAGTCCCTTCGGGGGAATGTCTATGAAGATTCTCATGGTATATGAGTAGTAATAAGTCAGATCAGCTGTGCTTTGTATTAAAGACCTTTCACTAGTCATCCAACTGTCTTTCTCAGTTTCCAGTATTCAATGCCAGAGATTCTTTGAACAAGTTACTCTAATTGAGAAAGCCAGTAGGATGACCAATGAAAAGTTTTCAAGAAAAAATACAAGTCCAGTTGCTTTGACTTTTTGATTACTACTGATTTCCCTTCTGGTCGGGTCGTCTGTGCATTATTTTGTTGAAAGGAATCCCACGCACACTGAAAGGTTTTCTCACTGTGCGTGAAAATAGAACCATTGTCCAAGAATAAATGTTATTTGGGATCTGATATTCCCGTTACTGACGTGATTCTGAGGTCCACTCTTAGTCCATACAAAATATGTGACATCCACGTTTATTTTGACCAAAATATTTGTGGTTATCGTCCACACTGGACATGTCGTCAATAATAAGATGTCATAAGAAATGGCAAGTGATTGGCTCTAAAGTCACCTCCAAATCGGGTTGTCTTCTGCTGGACCTTTGGGGCCTATTACTGTGTCCTAGCCTTGGTTTACTATGGGGTCATCTGGTGGGCAGGTCTGACCCTGCTCAGAGGGTTTGCCAGTTCTTTTTCCACTAAACTGGAATAAATGGAAAATAAAATCCCCTTAACCTGGAATGAAGGCCAAAACAACCCAAGAATCATGGTCCCAATCATTGACCATTAAAGACCATCTGTCAGTAGATGATCAGTAGCTTTCCTTTAGCTCTTGTAAGCGACGCTCCATGATGTCTCTGGCATCTCCATATGTTTTGTCAATTCTCCAAATAAATATGTTTGATAATATGCAAATTACCTCTACGTGCATTGATGGGTGGTGCCATTACACCTAGAGGCCCTCCTCGCAGTCTTCTGTGCCATGCCCCCAACCAGGGGCGGACTGGGAACTGAAAGTGGCCCTGGAAAAAAATACTAAAAGTGGCCCCGTTTTGTAGTTGGGTCCAAATTGATGGAAGGCAGGGCCAGCAATACCATATTGTGGCACATTATACCACCCCAACAGAGCCAAATACCACAGTCCATTACAAAATACTGCCATGAGCACAAAATATATCTCCAAAAACTTCCATTGGCCGGCTGTGAGGAGGGTTCAGGCGGCCCCCCGGGCATCGGCCCACCGGGAAATTTCCCTGTAAGGTCTATGGCCAATCCGCCCCTGCCCCCAACGTTGTGATGGACAGGACAGGCAGTCCCTGAAGTCATACGGAATCCCGTTCTGTACATATGCAGTAAAGGGATGGAGACCTATGGGCAGATAGGACTTTTGCCTGTCCATGGCCTGTCCTAGGCACGGCATAGAAGACAAGGAGGGGAGCCTCTGGGTTTAGTGATGTGCAACATCACTCCCTCATTGCACCTAGGGGGTAATTTGCATATTATAAAAAGTCTTTTTTTAGATGCCAGAGACATCATGAGACTTTGCTTATAAGCACGGATGGACAGCTGCTGACCTTTTTGACAGTGGTCACAGATGTCCTTTAAATCACTATTTAGGGAGAATCTTAGACCATGTCTTCCCCAGTGCTTACTGAATATAAAATACCTACTGGGCTCAGTTACCCACTGTCAGTTTTAAACTTGGCTGAGTAGTGGAGGATAATGGGAGTTGTAGGTAAAGTCACAATGTTATAAGACACAAACTTGAACAAACTGAGCTGCAAATCCAAACGTGGTATTACACCATTAGACCTTCTCTTTGTCATCAGCTCGAAAAGGACATCCATCAGAAGGTCACAGGCAGCAAATACAGGATAATGCTAGATGTGCATCTTCTATTGTCAGGCACAGGCCATCCGTGTCATCTCTGGGGATTATAAATTTAGCTTTATAGCCAATGACGGAACTTGGTGACTTCAAATAGAAAAAACATGGAAAAAATGTGAAAAAGTGAAAGTGTAATAGTCCTGATTTAAAATCTCCGACCATTTCTTGTATAGAGCTCTTATGTAAACCTATGTGCCTCCAAAGATCCTGACTACCAATACATCCCGGTTGTGCAGTCGTATGTTACTCCTTTCAGTGCATATTCTCTTCTACTGCCCGTAGGGAGCTACAGTTATGACACGCCCATATACTTCATGTGACTGCAGCAGCCAATCATTGGCCTTAGGGGTCTCATGCACACATATACACAAATAGGCTTTATACGATTGTCTGTAACAGTGTTTATAGTATTTGGTGTATATGGGCTTGTCATGGCTATGGAGGCAGGAAGGACTGGAACAGCAGCTCTAGATTATATGGGGGAGTATACATTATTTAATTAATTTATGGTAATTGCTGGCTTGGGATAAATGTTATCATATGAGTGACAGCTGGCTGTTTGTGTTTTAGGCCATGTAGGTTATATTTTCATGTACTAAAATAGTGGTGTCCATAATGAGCCTAAACAGCTTGGGGCATGGGTGTTAATGATTATTAATTTGGGAACAAACCATTTGCCATAGGCAGACGTAATTATAACTTAGAGATAATCTTACATACAAATTAGCAGTAGGTCAGTAATGGGTGGGGGAGATATTTATAAAAGCGTTCCTCTCCATAGGTTTCTCATGGAAGCTTATTGCTATGTACAAACAGTAAAATAAAGAAAACTTCCTATATGGTAAATTAGTGTCTCAGTGAACAAAATGCTACTAAAAATAATAGTAAAAAAACAACTGTCCTACACAAATCAAAACAGTTTAGCGGTCTGTGATAGAGCGCCAGGTGCCAAATACTCACCTCTCCTCAGTCATGTAGTCTTCTTCACTACCACAGCTATCACAGCTATCTCTTGCCAGCCCTGATCTGGATTTTTTCAGTGGTGTCCCCACCCCCACAGAAGGGAATACAACCAAAAATGCAGAAAGGCACGTTTGGGGTCTGTATTTATTTAGGAGGGGTGTGTATTTATTTGGAGGAGTCTGGGGTCTGTATTTGTTTAGGGCTCTGGTCTGGCATTTGTATTTATTCAAGGAGTCTTGTCTGGGAGTCTGTATTTATTCAGGGGGTCTGGTCTGGGGTCTGTATTTGTTTAGGGGCTCTGGTCTGGCTTCTGTATTTATTCAGGGTCTGTATGTATTAAGGGGGCCTGGTGTCTGTGTTTGTTTACTGCTTTAGTCTGGCATCTTTATTTATTTAGGAGGTCTGGTCTGGGGTCTATATTTATTTAGGGCTGTGGTCTGGAATCTATATTTATTCAGGGAGTCTAGTCTGGGGTCTGTATTTATTCGGAGGGTCTGGTCTGGTATCTCTATTTATTTAGGGGGTCTGGTGTCTGTATTTGTTTAGGGGTTCTGGTATGGCATCTGTATTTATTTAGGGGGTCTGGTCTGCGGTCTGTATTTGTTTAGTGCTCTGGTCTGGCATCTGTATTTATTCAGGGTCTAGTCTGGGGCCTTTATTTATTTAGGGGGTTTGGTCTGGGGTCTGTATTTTTTTAGGGGCTCTGGTATCGCATCTGTATTTATTTAGAGGGCCTGTTCTGGGGTTTGTATTTATTCAGGGGTTTGTTCTTGGGTTTGTATTTGTTTGGGGGCTCTGGTCTGGGATCTGTATTTATTTAGGGGGTTCTGTTCTGGTGTCTGTATTTGTTTAGAGGCTCTGGTATGGCATCTGTATCTATTCAGGGAGTCTGGTCTGGGGTCTGTATTTATTCAGGGGGTCTGGTCTGGGGTCTGTATTTATTCAGGGGGTCTGGTATGAGGTCTGTATTTGTTTCTGGCTTTAGTCTGTCACCTGTATTTGTTTAGGGGCTCTGGTCTGGCATCTGTATTTATTTAGGGGGTCTGGTCTGGGGTCTGTATTTGATTAGGGGTTCTGGTATGATATTTTTAGTATTTTCTGTATTTGTTTCTGGCTTTAGTCTGTCACCTGTATTTGTTTAGGGGCTCTGGTCTGGCATCTGTATTTATTTAGGGGGCCTGGTCTGGGGTCTGCATTTATTCAGGCGGTCTGGATTTGTTTCCGGCTTTAGTCTGGCATCTGTATTTATTTAGGGAGCCTGATCTGGGGTCTGTATTTGTTTAGGGGCTTTAGTCTAGTTATAGAATTTGCATTGGATCCCAGGAGCTCCAGGTTACAAATTTGTCCAGAGGTATATAAATGAACGTGTTATTGTATAACCCGAGCAGATCCCAGCTAAGCTTTCTGTTTAAATGTCTTAAAATCCAATATGGAAATTAAATATGTGACCTGAAAGGGATCCAGAAGTAGCTGCCCATAATGCAGGGGCTTATCTCTCCTCTGCTCCTGTATTCAGAGCAAATGGCTAAAATATATCAATGTTCTTACTGTTCACATCTCAGCAAACAAAATCTCATGTGTCCACTTCTAGCTTTATTACGCCGCATGCAGAATTTATTTTCATTTGTTCTGATATCAATACCTTAAAAATCCCTATGATCAAGTAATCGAGTATGATAAGAATACAGGGATGGATTGATGTCTTTGAGAAAAAAATTTTGAAAAACCTAGTTAGGACCCGATTAATAGAATATATGAAATAACATTCAGAAAAATGATAGTGCCCCAGTAACGCTATGTCAAATAAAACGGGATAGAGTAGTCTAATAATAGTGCCATATACTACTCTTATGATAGCACCATACAATACCCTAATAATATTACTGTACATTACTATAATGATAGTGCCATATAGTACCCTTATAATAGCACCATGCAATACCTTAATAATATCAACATACAGTACTATAATGATAGTGCCATATAGTACCCTTATAATAGCACCACAAAGTAATAAGTGACATAGCACAACCATACCCTAATAATAATGAAATATAGTACCCTAATATTATCACCATACAGTACCCTAATAATATCAACATACAATACAATAATGATAGTGCCATATAGTACCCTTATAATAGCACCACACAGTACCCAAATATTATCAACATACAGTACTATAATGATAATAGTACCCTTTTAATAGCACCAATACCCTAATAACAGTCACATACCATACCCACACCACACAGTACCCTAATAAGTGACATAGCACAACCATACCCTAATAATAGTGAAATATAGTACCCTAATAATATCACCATATAGTACACTAATAATATCACCATACAGTAGCCTAATAATATCAACATACAATACAATAATGATAGTGCCATATAGTACCCTTTTAATAGCACCTTACAATACCCTAATAACAGTCACATACCATACCCCAACAATAGTCAAATATAGTACCCTAATATTAGCAACATACGTTGCCCTAATGATAGTTCCATTTAGTACCCCAATAATAGAGTCATATAGTACCATAACAATAGCACTATACAGTACCCTAATAACATCACCATACATGAATGTTCTAATAGAACCACACAGCACCCTAATAATAGTGTCATATAGTGCCCTCATGATAGCACCATACAGTACACTAATAAAAGAACCACTCAGTATCCTAATAATAGTTCCATACGGTACCCTAATAATAGTGTCATATAACACTCCAACAATAGCACCATAAATTATCCTAATAAAAGAACCATACAATATCCAATTATAGCCCCATATATTGCAGTAATAATAGAACCATAGAGTACCATAATTATAGCATTGCCATACTGACCAAATGGTAGTACCTAATGATAACACAGTGTCCCAAAAATAGTATCACACAGTGCCCATTAATGACATACAATGTTGAATCGGCAGTCATGGTAGGGAGACAGGATGACGGTGCACCCTAGACAATGGAGGTCCAGGACAATTTGTTTTTATTTACTGCTTTCCTGAAAGAATATAGAAGAAGTTAAAAAAACATGTGATAACTGGTTCCAGCCGCCGCTGTTTATACTCATTTTGCACTGTATCACTTGTATTTATGGTTTATACTTTGTGATTTTTTTTGTTGATGCAGTTATGTCAAATTACCTTCATGTTTTTGTTTCTACCAACACTTTCATGTTGATGGTACCTTGTGACATGTCCCAACTTAACAAGGTTGTCTAAGGTCTAGTTTTTTTTTCTTTAGAAACAGCGCCACTCTTGTCCACAGGTTATCTCTGGTATTGCAACTGAGCTCTATTCAGGTAAATGTAACTAAGTTGCAGTACCAGACTAAACCCACATACAAGAGGGTGCTGTTTCTTGAAAAAAAATAATAATCATTTTTTAAAACTTTTTTAACCCTTTTAGAGAACAATTTCGTATATTATGGAATCTCATTAACAATTTCCCAATATACCATTGTTATATGATCCACCCCTCCCTTATAAATGCACTCAAATTCTTATTGGCTGCTTTCCCAGGAATTGAAAATAGGTGATAAGGCAGGTGATCACGGTGTAAGGAAAGTATCCACAAAGAATTTGATTTCTTCCTCCTTCCCCACAACCCCATACCCAGATCTCTGTTTTTCTTAAAGGGAGTTACTTGGGTAATAGGTATACAGTATATTTAGGGTATTAGTGTGAGGGCAGTTCCTTTATATGTAATTTAACATTAGCTTTAAAGTGGGAAAAACAATGATGTTACTCCCCTTTCTCACTTAGAGTACAAAAGGTGAAACGAGCGGTGGTGCGTTGTTAAGGCTGTGTTCACATTGTGTGGTTTTAGTGTTTTTTTCCAAGCCTTTTTCTCGTTTTTGTCCCCCCAAACCATGACTGACATGCTATAACCATGACTTAAAGTGAAAAGAAGTTTAAATGAAATCTTTATTTATGATAAAATTACAGTTTTAACCTCTAGAAAAAAACTTTGAACACAGCCTAAACCTACATGAATGAAACAAGAAAATGTAAAGGTTATTAAGATATTAGCATACTTAAAGGGGCTGTCCCACGAAAAATATTCTACAGTTTTCAAACGAGCACTTGGATCTGAAACCTTTTGTAATTGCATGTAATTAAATATTTAGTATAGCCACTGAGTTATAAAAATGTATCTGTATAGCACCACCTGCAGTTTTTTCTTATTTCTTTGACCATCTCACTGAGAAGGTCGCACATGCTCAGTTTCATCCTTCAACTGCCTCCTGAGCTGTGATAGGGAGAGCTGAGACACACCCCCTGAGCTGTGATAGGACAGAGCATGGACACGCCTCCTTAGCTGCAGCAGAAAAGACACTCTCCTTGAGCTGTCAGCTTGATATAAATCTAGCAGAGCAATGAATGTGGAGATCTCTGGATCCGTGTGAGGTACAGGGCTGGTTCTAGCTTCGTTAGAAAGAGGTTGTCATGTGCTATATGATGTCTGATTTTCATCTTTTACGTTAGTCATGGGAAACCTCTATAATCGTTTGCTGGGATCATTCACTTGATTGGATACAGATAAAGATCGTCCAGTAGTCTGGTGATGGCGACGACAGGGCTTTAATCATTTTATTTCACTTTAACGAGTTCAGTCTTCCAACAATGTGTTCAAAAACATGTTTACGGCTCTCAGGAAAATCTCTCTGAGATAAAATGACTTCACGTGTCCTGTGGTTGGACATAATGTTACAGCCACACATAATATTCAGTAACGCTTCGACTGCTTTACTTATCTTTTATGGATCTCACAGCAGTAGTTACATCATGGTGGCTTTCTCAGTCACATCTAGAGCTGCAATCAAACTTCTGCTGACTGCTGACGCTTGCATTTCGTCAATAGTCTGTTACAAGAACAATTCTTAGCGGCTGCTTGTGCATTCAGGAAAACTGAGGAACAGGGGCGGACTGGGAACTTAAAGTGGCCCTGGAAAAATACTAAGAGTGGTCCCGTTTTGTAGTTGGGTCCAAATTGATGGAAGGCAGGGCCAGTAATACCATATTGTGGCACATTATACTACCCCAACCGAGCCAAAAACTACAGTCCATCACAAAATACTGCCCCAAAAACTTCCAGTGGCCGGCCATGAGGAGGGCCCAGGCGGCCCCCTGGGTATTGGCCCACGGGGAAATTTCCCTGTCAGATCTAATGCCAATCCGCCCTGGCTGAGGAACCTATGTCTATGACTGAGAGCTAACCGCAGAAACTGAAAAGCAGCTCTGGATGTGATTTCTATAATATGCAACTTCAGATCCATGCAAGACTTTTTGCAAGGAGAGGAAATCTTATCAATCCTAAATATATCTTTACCCGTCTTCGGTTCTCCCCCTATCCTGTATTAAATCTGAGACACATGGAAGTACAGTATGGACCCACAGGATTCTTTGGGAACTGTATTACGTTGACCATCTATATAAGCCCTACATATAATATATAGTAGATGCCCAGGAAGGGACTACTAAAGATCACTGGGTCCAGTTGACCCATTATGGCATATTCACCTAAATAACTGTTAGGTGGGACCCTGACCTTCAGGTTTCTGTGAACAATGTCCACCAATCAATCATCAGTGGGCGAATTTATCAAGTTCAGTTCCCATTGAGTCTATGTGAGCTACAAAAGGGCTGAGCGTTGAATTAGCAAACGGGGTCAGAGGATCTACATTTCTACAACAGATGATGGTCCCTAAGGTGGATGTGCTAGAAACGGTTGAGATGGGAAAACCTAGAACGGGGCAACTAGACCCATCTCCGATAGTCCCTACCTTTATGCCACCTTCAGATCATGTTCTCAGAATGGTACCAGTAAAACTTGACCTAAAGGTTTTTAGTATATGATCCCATTTGTTTCCAGGTTTGAAGATGGTTCTTGACATTGACCAGGAAGAATACATTCCGTTTCTCCAGACCACCGCCGCTGCCAGACTTATTCTCCACCAGCAGAGAAGTTTCCCGTTCCTGAAGGACCTGGGGATTTATGCCATGCCTGGGACAGAGACCTCCATAGCTGTTCAAGTGGTACGTTGATGGGAAAGTACACAGAAAACAATGTTATCTGATTGGATGCCGGCCAGCTTCTTGGTTTGGTTAAAACTGGGTGAATCCAACCTAAGGCAGTCTCATAATGTTTTTTTTTTCAAACATGTTCATGGCTTTTATTATAACAATGTTCTTTACTTGTAAGTGGATGTTATCTTAGTTGTTGACTTTTAGGTTCTCAGCCTCCCAGGGAGTTGATGTGGAGAAGGGAGGGTTTTACTGTAAGATTTCGATCTCTTGCGTGAATTTATTTTCAGCAGCTGAAGGAAGCACTTGAAATATCACCAAAGACTGGCCAAACCTTTAGTATAATAAAGTTACGCCTCTTTATTAGTGTCTGTCACGTGGTCTTAGAGGGGTCATCACACCCTTTAATGGTGTGGGGCTGAGGCACAGAAGTATGCTGAATTGACTACCTGCCTTCACATTACACAATCATTACTTGATTTCCTAAGCGCTCAATAAGGAATCAGCAAAATCTTCATGAGCAGGTTGGTCTTGTTGTATCTCTCCACCAAACTATACCATTAATAGTATGGAGATATCTAGTGTTGTAAAGTCCCCTGGTAAACTAGTGGTGATTTATCAAATCCCTGGTGGTCTAGTGTCTTACAAAAAATTCTCCAGTGGTTTATAAAAGTCCTAAAAGGCAAGTTCCTGTGTTTCTTTAACATGTTTTGTGGGTTCAATGGTTTTGAAGATCCCAAATAATCAAATGGCTCAAATAATCCCTGGTGAGCTAGTGTTTTATTAAGATCACGGGTGATCTAGTGACTTGTAACACTTCCAATGCTCTAGTGCTTTAGAAAGTTGCCTGATGGTGTAATGTTTATGTTTTTTTAATCCATGGTATCCAATGGTTTATGTAAAAAGTTTATGAAACCACACGTATTGTACAGTTTTATAAATTCCCTGATGGTCCAATGGTTTTTAAGATCCCTAGTAACTAAGTGGCTCCTATAGACCCTGGTGCCCGAGTGGTTTATAAAATCCCTGATGGACCATTGCCTTAGAAAATGTTCTAATGCTCAAGTGCTTTATACAACCAGAAGGGTTAATTATTGCCAATGGGTTGATGCAATGTTATTGAGTTAAATGTTATGATTTGGTATGTTTATGTACTCAGTAGCAATATATAAGGCAACCAAATGGTTAAGAAATTGGCAGACTGTTTAGGTTACCAGGGTGATGGACCTGGTCCGTCCCCTAGCTAGGTAGTCAGTCTAGTGTAGCAGAGCTAAGGATAAGACCTACATGTGCAAGATCCCGAGAGCTAGGCCCAAGTTCAGAGAACCTCTGTAGCTGAGACTTCACCTGCCAAGAAAGCAACTCTACTACCAGATTACCCCTGAGAGAAGGAGATAAGAAGTTCCAAAATCTTATAAAGGCTGTACGTTGGATTAAGACAGCCAGATATTATACTTGTTTATGGCAGAAAGACTTGGCTGCTGTGAGAGGGAATATTGAAAAAGCATCCTCCATACTTTGAGACGGATTGGCCACCTATATCTAATATCTGCACCCGTTAGGCTGGAAATTGCAGAATAAGTTAATAAGAACCTTATTGATTGCTAATAGATGGATAGATAGATAGATAGATAGATAGATAGATAGATAGATAGATAGAAGATAGATAGATAGATAGATAGATAGATAGATAGATAGATAGATAGATAATTAGATAGATAGATAGATAGATAGATAGATACCGATATTTTTCACCCTATAAGATGCACCTAGGTTTTAGAGGACAATAAGAAAAAATATTTTTTATTAGACCTCAGCTCGCGGCCCCAATCAGACCCCCAATGTTAATAAGACCCCAATAAGACCTCAGCTCAGACCCCAATGTGAATGACCCCCAATCAGATCTCAGCCCCAATATAAATAAGACCTCCATTCAGACCTGAAATGAGTTCCCCATGCCTCATATCAGCCCCCAGCCTCATTTGATCAGCCCCCAGCCTTTGAATCAGCCCCCATGTCTCAGATTATCAGCCCCCGGCCTCTGAATCAGCCCCATGCCTCAGATTATTAGCCCTCAGTCTTTTAATCAACCTTGTCTCAGATCACATAAAATTAAAAAAATCCACTTACCTCTCCTGCTCCAGACGCCGCTGCTTCTTACCTCCAGCGCTCTGTCTACTTCTTCCTGCCGTCGGCTGCGCTGTGACCCGATGCGCATAGCGTGAGGTCACAGAGCAGCCATAGCACAGCCCATGTCAGAGGACCATGAAGCGGTGAGTACAGAGCCTTCACCACTTCCCAGTCCTCCGGTACTAATGAGTGCTTCCATAATGGGAGTGCTCATTAGTATTCGCCCCATAAGATGCACTGACATTTTCCCCCCACTTTGGGGGGAAAAAGTGCGTCTTATGGGGCGAAAAATACTGTAGATAGATAGATTAGATAGTCTAAAGGTGCTCCAGATTTATCATCTAGGATCATCCATTGTGATAAATCTGGCACATCTGTCTAGCCTAAATCTTAGACAGTACAAGTAAATCTGCCCCGGTGTGTCCGTATACCAGCACTCACATACTCTCTCTGTCTACGCTCTTCTTTCAGGACCAGACAGAGCACTTAGAGGCTCCATACTCCTCATGCACAATGGATGGCTCCGATATTCCAGTGGCAAATCTCTATGAAAAGTATAACAGTTCCTACTCAATCCAGGTAATGCCAGAAGTTGTAAAATAAATGCATAGAAGACATTTAGTTCTGAGAGAATGAAGGTGACAGGTCAGGTTTACTGCACAGGGAACTCTGTCACAACAAAACCCATAAAACTGTGGCGGGATTGCGCATATTCTTCCAATTCACACTCTTTTGGATTTCTTTTCCAGCTTCCGACTACATTGTATGTAATATCAAATGATGCCATTAGAAAGTACAACTTGCCCCGCAAAAAAACAATCCCTCATATGGCTATGTGAACGGAAAATTAAAAAAGTTATGGCTCTGGAAAGGCAGGGAATGAAAAACGAAGACACAAAAATTGAAAATCACCTACTTTTCTAACGGTTAAAGTCCCTGCTATAAGCTGTAGAGAAATTTAAACCTGAGTCATGTAGTAAATGAGACGTCAAATGTCTGTTTTTCTCTCTCCACCTGCAGTACCAGTATCTGTATAATGCCATCTGCTGTTTGTTATTTTTCTTATTTCTTTGACCTGCTCAGTGAGATGGCCGCACGTGCTCAGTTCCATCCTTCAACTGCCTCCTGAGCTGTGATAGGGAGATCATGGAAACGCCCCCTGAGCTGTGATAGGGAGATCATGGCCATGCCCCCTTAGCTGAAGCAGAAAAGACACTCCCCTTGAGCTGCCAGCTTGATATAAATCTAGCAGAGCAATAACAGGGGAGATCTCTGGATCCATGTGAGGTACAGGGCTTCTAGTTTTGCTAGAAAGAGATTCTCATGTACTATATGATGTCTGATTTTCATCTTTTACATTAGTCATGGGAGAACCCCTTTAAGGGTATTTACATTTTTAATATAAACTGAGTACTTTTTAGTCATAAAATGATCCATGTAGATAAAAGTAGACATATCGTGTTATGCATTCGGGTGTCCTTAAGAGCAATGGTATAGTGTTACTTGAGGAACACACAAATGGTTCAGTGTTCAGGGCACCTGGCATTCATGCCTGATTGGTGTTCAGCAAAAATCATTAGCATGAAATAGGACTGGGCACACAGAGGATCGGCCGGCACAAAATTCTTGTTGAAAGTCTATTTCTGCCGAGTATTACATGTGCCTTGAGCAAATATCATATAATCTGCGGGGTTACAATGGATTTTACATATATTCAATATAGCTGATGCCAGAATCAGAACAAAATTCCAAGAAACAGCTGCCGGTTTATAAAGGTGCGGGCGATCTGCCCATTCATTGCTCCGATTGCTCTGCCAGATTTATTTGAAGCTGGCAGCTTAGGAGGTGTGCACTTTCTAAGGGGGCGTGTCCTTAGTGGCAGTCAAAGGATGGAAATGGAGCATGTGCTTTCATCTCAGTGAGCAGGACAGATAAATTAAAAAAATAGCAAACAGCTGGTGGCGCTATACAGATAGATTTCAGTGACTAAATCAGCAGCTATAATATATTTTTTATTACATGCAAGTACAAAGGTATTCAGATCCAGCTGCTGGTTTGAAAATTGTAGAATATTTTTCATGGGACAACCCCTTTGAGTGCAACTGGATGGTGGGAAAAATGAGGATCATGTTGCATTATCAATGTGAGATAAGCTGCAGTGCCCCCTTTGAGCTTTGAAATAAAAGAGGGTGGGTCTACCTGGAAGAGGTTGGTGATGTCACTTCCCTCTCACATCTCAGACTGTAAGGTTCCTTCTGCTGTGAAGAGAGATTTGGGGGGGGGGGGGGGTGCTGAAAAAAATCTACAGATCAACCAAACATCCATTTTATATGCGGTCTTGTCTGAATTAAAAGTTGATAGATATATTTATAGATATATACACTTCTTCTCCTCTCCAGTCTTGCCTGCGCTCGTGTTTCCAGGAAGGGATGGTGAGGCAGTGTAACTGCGCTCACTACTTGTATCCACTTCCGGATGGGGCCCATTACTGCAACAACAAGGACGATCTGGGCTGGGGTATGTACAAAGCATTGAGATCGTTTTTCTTCACCTACCTTCAGCATCCACTGTGGAGCACCTCAGGGGTGTAACTAGAGGGAGTGTCTGGCATATGCCCCCGATGCTGTTGAGATGCGTAAGGCTACTTTCACACATGCGTCAAAGAAATACGGCAGGCATTTCTCTGCCAAAACTCCAGATCCAGCATTGCCAGATAGTGCCACATGCCTACCGGAAGCCATTGACTATAATGGGATGCAGTGGGGATCCGGCTGCCCCTCTACAGGTTTTTGTCCAACCGAATCCCGGCATATATGCCGGAGATCAGCCAGATCCCTGCTGCATCTCATTATAGTCAATGGGGTCAGGTGGACACGTGGTACTATTTGACACATGTGAAACTAGCCTAAGTAGACAGCCCTAGGAAACAGATCCTCCAGAAGAGGTCCTCCAGAAGCCAGTTGAAGTAGTTGACAGAACTTCCAGCTACGTCTCCTCACCACCAGTATGCGAAGGGCACAGAATTGGGTCTCACTGGTGACTGGCCAAGAAATGGGCAAAGACAGATGCAAAACTGATAGATCCTGGTTCCCCACCAGCCATGCAACATTGACACTGATCAGCCATAACCTTGAAGCCATAAAAAGTGAAGAACATTGATTATCTTGTGACAATGGTGCCTGTGAAGGAGTGGGATAGAGTAGGCACCAGAGAAGTTGATATGAAGGAAGCAGGACAAATAGGCAAGCCAATGTGACAAAGGCCAAGTTATGATAGCTGGAGGACTGGGTCAGATCATCTCAAAAACAGTAGGTCTTGTGGGGTGTTCCAGGTATACAGTGATTTGTACCTACCAAAATTAGTCCAAGGAAGGACAACAGGTTATAGGGTCATGGGCACCCAAGACTCCCTGATTCACATGGGACGCGAAGGCTAGACAACCTGCTCTGATCCCACAGAAGAGCAACTGTAAAGCCAAAAAGTTGCTTGCAGATTGTTGTGTATGGGGTTGTGCAGCTCCAGATCAGTCTAATGGCCCTTGCTGATCCCTGTCCACTACTGAAAGTGCTCACAGTGGAACATAGCCATAAGAACTGGAAAATGGGGCAACAGGGGAAGGTGGTCTGGTTTGATAAATGACATTTTACACCATGTGGACAGCCAGTGAGTGTGTGTGTCACCTACCCGTGATGCACCATGACACCAGGATACACTATGAGAAGAAGACAAAAGCAGAAGTAGGGTGATGCACTGGACAGTGTTGGGCTGGAAAAACTTTGGTCCTACAGATGCAGATGTGACACCACCTACCTAAACATCGTACATACAAGTACCCACCTCTATGGCAGCAGTATTCCATTAATGGCAGTGGCCTTTTTCAGCAGGATTATGCCCCAACCACACTACAAGAACTATCCGGGAATGGTCTGAGGAACATGACAAAGATCTCAAGGTGATGATTTGGTGTCCAGATTCCAAGATCTGAATCCAATCATCTGTGGGATGCACTGGAAAAACCAGTCCAATGCATGGAGGCCGTACCTCACAATTTACAGGAGCTAAAGGATCTCCTGCTAACATCTTGGTGCCAGATATAGTCAAAGGTCTTCTGGAGTCCTAGACTTAAAGGGTCAGAGCTATTTTGACAGTACCAGGTGGTCCTACAAAATGTTAGGGACTGATCAGTGTGTACTACTGGTGTTTCCCAAAGGGTACTCAGGCCCCAGAGCTAGCTATACCCCTGATAACAGCAAATATGCACATTAATTCAGGTCTCTGTTTGCAGTGTCCTGTTATTTCAAGATGAAAGACTCTGTGATGGAGAGAGAAAAGTGTATTGATCTTTGTCCGCAGCCATGCAAGTAAGTAATGATCCACTTCCATGTTCTATCATCACAAGTGTAGATACAATGGTTGGAACATTATTTTTAGGTTATGGAGCTTCAAATCCTCTGTATATTTTGGTTAACTTATACAATACTGGGTCCTGGAAGCCGCCACTAGGGGGAACTTCCTGCATACAGGCATATTCAGCTTGTATTTGACACAATGGAGGAGATTTATCATCTCCCTAAGCCATTTTTATTATGTAAAAAAGTTTCAATGTATGTGACTTTTTAACTGCCACTGTGACAAAATCTTATCTAGGCCGCCCTCGACACTTTTTTAAAAGGGGTGTAGCAAGGAGGGGTGAGGCCAGTGGGCTCAATTTATTTATTTTCACTTACTCCAATTTTCTGGCATAAATGAAGACAAATTACGGCAGCTCCAAGCTGCCATAGATTACAGTTTAGGTGTACCAATTACCAGAGGATGTGCCAAATTTATGGCCAGGCCTCACCATAACTTAGGTACATACTCTGACACTGCAGGGAAAATCATGAGCGGCGCAGCACATGCCATTAAAACCATATGCTGTGATCTCCCGCACTCCCCCTAGTGGTGGCTGTAGGCAGCCAGAACTTTACTATATGTATTGCATCTATGGCGAGCCATTTGTTTAGACCAGCTATATAAACTGATGTTTTACTCTATTATTACAGTGACAGTAACTATAAAATGACCATCTCCATGGCTGAATGGCCCTCCGCTGCAGCAGAGGTATGTACACCCATGTAAAACCCAACCCTCTGGGGGGATACGTTTAAGCATGCCCTAGGTATGAATATATTGACCCAATTTCTGATAAAATATGAATAATATGTGCAGTGTCTATAAAGTGTCTACTTGTAAAGTTATTGAGAAATCAATACGCAGTAAGCCCAACATTTTGTAAAATGCGATGGGAAACCAATCATACAATGTGTGCCCTATGCCATTATTTCAGGTTTGACTGGTCCATGCAGGTATTGTTGAACAAGAGATGTTCCTACTTATTTTCCTTACTGATTTTAAAAAGGGAGTGCTGTCAGCAGTTTTGACCATGCTAAACTGTTGAGTGGGCTAGGTAGGAGCTGGTGAGAGCAGTACAAACATACCTTTTGTGGAGCTTTTGTCTTCAAGAGTAGTGAGAATATGAAGTTTTATTCTGCCAAATTCTGCTCCCATAAGTGCCCAGGAGGCAGAGCTTCACTGTGAAGTGTTCTGCATTGAGCTGCTTGACAGTCCCTCCCCTCTGTTTTGAGTGGCAGCTGTAGCATCCAATCAGGAGACCACTACAGCTGTCAGAGCAGAGAGGACGGACTGTGAAGAACTTCAATGCAGAGAGCACTTCATAGTGAATCACTGCCTCCTGAGTGCTTGCAGGAGAACAACCTAGCAGAATAAAACTTCATATTCTCACTACTCCTGATGAGAAAAGCTCCACAAACGTATGTTTTTCCTTCTCTCCCCAGCCCCTACCTAGTGCTGTCAGCTGTTTAGCATTATCAAAAGTGCTGACTGACACCCATTACATTTACCTGGACAAAACATTCATGTTAACTCCCATGAAGCTGGTTGCCTGAGTTGCCTGTTGAACCATCAATAGAAAACATGGTCTTTTCCTCTGAACGTGGACACCCAAGGGTGTCTATCTTTACCTAGTGGCAGTGCATGGCTTTAGGGTCGTAGCTATAGGGGAAGCGGCTGCTTTGGGGCCCAGACCCATGAGGGACCCCCTCTGGAGCAGGACTAAAGGTTTATTGTCAGGGCCCCCTCAACAGTATTATGCAATGAAATTATATACAGTTACACTGTAGGAAATGGACAGAGCGGCTGCCGGGCCTTCTCTGAGAGCTCAGTCTTGATTAGCCTCAATAATGGGGGTTTCACGTGAGTTGGAGGTTGAGAAGAAGTTGTTGGGGGGGTCCCTGTTGAAAAATTTGCTGCGGGACCCAGTCAGTTGTAGTTACGCCACTGCATGACTTGTATTTTTTGTGTTCTCTAAATTATTGTGTCATGCTCCACCCTCACAGACCCAGGTGTGTTCTTTTAATTTACAAAAAAAATTTCAAGCACTGTAAAACCTTAAAGAAGCCATTATTCTGGACTTTCCAGTATTCCACTTGTATGATAGTATCTTTTTGTATATTCTATCAGGACTGGATTTTTCATGTTCTTTCTTATGAAAAAGAAAGCAGCGAGAAGATAATTGTGAACAGGTGGGTTGGTGTCTGCCATAATGTAACAGAGTTTTTGTGCATTGACTGCCCCTATCAACCTAACCCTTCTAATCTTCACACTTGCCAAATAGTCCACAATAGGGTGAATTAATTACGGACATAACTTATATCTGTGTGGTCGTTTCAAATTACCTTTTGTTCTGGATGGGCAATCTAGTTATACTGAGGAGATAGCTTAGTGGTTTCCAAACATAATGCCTTGAAGTGTTGGTAGACCCCAGGACTTATAAACCTTCAAGAATCCCCTGATGGTTGAGACCCATCTGGAGTATTAAACATCTTGCTAGAGGTTCCATAAATTTGTAATATCGATAGATAAATGATTCTGGTCATGGATGTATGTTCCCCTGCCAATCCAGTCCAGTTGTTGGTTTTCATAGGTTTCCATGTCAACCATTGATTTCAAGAGAGGTAGTCCCATGTTACAGATCAGTCTTGTTTCCATTTCGCGAGGCTCCATCTCATAGACTCCCACCTTTGACAGTTTGCCCAGTACCCTGGGAAGATCTTCCATCATACCTATGTTGGATCTACAGTTCTTACTGTGACCAGTTGGTTCAGATCTTGCACTCTCAGCGTTGACCTAAACCAAGGTTCAGCAAACTTTCGGCACTTCACCTGGGAGTTGTACTTTCAGAGCAGCTGGCATGCCGAAGGTTGCTGATCCCTGATCTAAACTGAAATTTACAAATCTGTTTTCTTTTGTCAGAAATGGTATCATTAGACTGAACATATACTTCCAGGAATTCAATTACCGCAGTGTTTCAGAGTCTGCAACCACCGATGTAAGTGCCGAAAACCGGGGGAAGGGCTGGGCCATAAGGTCATAAATATGGGCTACCGGGTAAGAGAGGGCAGAGACGATAATATTCCTGTGAAATAGACACCTTAATTGGAGGTTCATGGACTACTCCTTGGTGTCAAGACATACTGACTTTGTTGTGCAATGGAAATGTGAGTTAGGGGCACCATTTTATTACTTGGTGATCACCTTGCAGATACCACAGTCCAGAAAAATGTATTCCTTGACCCATTCGGTCTGAGTTATGACATTTTTACATGGAGTTGTCAAGCAGAACGTCCCTAGCAACCAACCTGTCTTAGTCTACAGTGGTCTTCAGCTTTTGGTTGAATGGTATTAACAAGAGACGAAAAAAAGGCCAAAGAAGTTTGATAATGCTAAAACATTCCTTTACATGGAGAAAGAGTTATATCCCCCCCAAAAAATATGAAGCTGTCGCTCAGTTATCTCGTCCTATGTCCAGATGGACATAGGGTGTCTCCCAGAGCAGCTCTGACCTATGGCACATGGAGGAGAGTCCTAGGCAGAAACCCTTTATATGATGTCTATATGGTCAAATGGACCTGGGTTATTATCCTGGGACAACCCTTTTAAGAGCCAATTATGTCAGGCAGATGAACCAACGGAGGATATTAACCACTTAAATGGGTTATCCCACGAATAATGTAAAAAATGAAAATCAGACATCATCTAGTACATGACAACCTCTTTCTAACAAAGCTAGAACCAGCCCTGTACCTCATATGGATCCAGAGATTTCCTCATTCATTGCTCTGCTAGATTTATATCAAGCTGACAGCTCAGGAGGCGTGTATTTTCTGCTGAAGCTAAGGAGGCGTGTCCATGATCTGCCTATCACAGTTCAGAGGGCGTGTCTCAGCTCTCCTAATCACATCTCAGGAGGCAGTTAAAAGTTGAAACTGAGCATGTGTGGCCTGCTCAGTGAATAGGTCAAAGAAATAAGAAATTAAGTGGTCCTATACAGATACATGTTATTGAATAACTCAGTAGCTATACAAAATTTTTAATCACATGCAATTACAAAAGTATTCAGATCCAGGTGCTGGTTTGAATATTTTTTGTGGGACAACCCCTTTAAGGTATTTTATGTTTCATAGGTGGTGTGGCTTCTGTCAAACTTGGGTGGACAGTTTGGATTCTGGATGGGAGGCTCAGTCCTATGCATCATTGAGTTTGGAGAAATCATTATAGATTGCTTTTGGATCACGATACTCAAGCTTCTCGCTTGGCACAGATTAAGAAAGGAGAAGAAGCGACGGCCCGAGTACGCCGATCCACCGCCCACGGTGTCTGAGCTGGTGGAAGGATACACCAACCCTGACTTCCATAATGAAGATACAGAGCCAGAGCCTATGCCTATACCAGGCACCCCACCTCCGAAGTATGACTCCCTTCGGGTGCGACAGATGGATGATGCAATTGAAGTCATATCTAGTGATGAGGAACAATAGCTTTTTTGATTTTATAATTACAATTAACACCCATTAATAATCAATCACCTTCACGAAATCTACTAGTACCAAAGATTCTTATTATATATTTTTGGGGAGAAATATTGTATTTTTAGAACAAAATGAAGCCCCATTAGGGGTCATTTTTCAGTATTGATCTACTTAAGTGTTTAAAGTTATATTAAATATATTTCCTTAGTCTTCTACAGGTCTGTATATAGTGTTACTTGACAAATCTCAGGAGCCAGGTAGGCAGTATTACTAGCAATTTCCTTCTGCCACCCAACTGTTTGGTCGCTTTCCATTGATGTCTATGGAAGTTCTCACTGCCGCCTACTATTTCTACTGAAACCAGGTTCTATAGCGTCCTAACTGGCTTCTGTAATTTGTCTACCTCTGATATGCATGCACACAGTGCAGTGTGAAGTAATATTTAATTTAGTCAGTGGCGTACATTGTGAAGTAAGGGCCCCATAGCAAGGATCAAACCGGGCCCCCCACACAGGACAGAAGGGTTTCTACCTAAACCCCTTTCAATGACCCTTGGCCCATTTTTCCACTGCCTTATTTGCTAAAATTTGTTCCTTTAGACTGAGGGTAGAGTCCTGACCAAGTTTTCACCTCCAGTAGAAGAGGGGATGATCCAAACTAAGACTGGGCCCCCTCTTGCCCTGGGCCCCATAGCAGTCACATGGTCTGCCGCTATGGTAGTTATGCCTCTGGTTCTAGTAGTGGTTTAATGGGGTCATCTCAGGAAGATGAACTCTGTCTATATGCCACATTAGGGCATATAAATGTTATACATAGGGTCCAACACTTAGAACCCCCTTTATAAACTAGACCAGAGTGCTGGTGAACAAGCGTGGCTCGCTCTCTAAAGAACTCTGTCTTGTCACCTGTTACACTATTGGCCAGATATCTGGATGTGCTTCATGGAAAGCTACCTTTCCCTAAGGTGGGATACAACCGAGAACGTGTATGTCCAACCTAAACTGCCCAGAGTTGTCCAAGAGATGGACCAGCAATTATCTGCTGAGGTTTCTGATGGCAATGGGTTTTCCTTGATGAGACAGTTTCTTTAAAGGGAACAGGTCACCTGGCGTTGGGCCACTAAACCACCAACACACCATCATGCAGATGAAGTTTAGGGTCCCAAACGTGCCCATAGCGAACCCATCTGTACCCACAAAGAAAAGTGAATGAGCATCAAACTTACCAGGAGAAAAGTTCAGGACTCTTTTGGTTGATACCTACCACACTAGTTTGTTTCTCCTAAATTTAAAGGGCATCTGTCAGCAGTTCTGTACCTATGACTCTGGCTGACCTGTTACATGTGTACTTTGCAGCTGAAGACATCTGTGTTGGTCCCATGTTTATATGTGCCTGCATTGCTGAGAAAAATGATGTTTTATTATATGCAAATGAGCCTCTAGGAGCAACGTGGGCGTTGCTGTTACTCCTAGAGGCTCTGCTCTCTCTGCAACTGCCACGCCCTCTCCACTTTGATTGGGCCAGGCAGTGTAAACTTGATTATGCCTGGTCCTGTCAATCAAAGTAGAGAGGGTACGGCAGGTGCAAAGAAAGCTGAACCTATAGGACTAACAGCAACGCCCCCGTTGCTCCTAGAGGCTCATTTGCATATATTAAAACATCATTTTTCTCAGTAATGCGGGCACATATGAACATGGGACCAACACAGATGTCTTCAGCTGCCAAGTGCACATGTAACAGGTCAGCCAGTGTCATAGGTACAAATCTGGTGACAGATGCCCTTTAAGGGGTTGCACACGATTAGAAAAGCATGACTGCTTTCCTCCAAAGTACCACACCTGTCCACAGGTTGTATCGGGTACTACAGCTCAGCTCTACTTAAGTAAATAAGGCTCAAGGGCACTGTTTTTGGGAGAAAGCTGCCATGTTTTTGTAATCCTGTACAATCCCTTTAAGCAGGTGTCACAGGAAATGCATATATCCTTCAGTATACGGTATATAGAGCAGGACAGAATTCCAGAGTACACACTTTGTGCAGAAATTCTGATAGTCCGGCTCTTGTTTCTGCCACAAAACTTAGAACCATCTAAAAGGTAAAAAATAAAGTAGAAGTAGTAGAAGACCCCTCAGAAATGGCCAATGATAAGACTCCTCCATAAGCGGTGATAGAAGCATATACTATATATTAATGAAGATTTTGTACTTTTACAAGTACGTTTTATAGACTTTATCTGTATGACTACTTGATTAGCCAGAATATGTGATCATCCAGCGCTGGGTCCCATTCCTTGGTTGGGGTGCAGCTATATTGGGTTACATTTCTAAAGAGATGTCATTTTGCCAACAGGTTTTTTTGATGTTTCATTGTCTTTGTAAATGTATTCTTTTCTATATTCCAAAATCTTAATAAAAAATAATTGAAATCCAGCACGTCTATGTTTCTTTAATGCCGTAACTCTTTAACTGTATAAGTATAGAAGAAAAAAGTGATCGTCTGCCATACGCTGACACTGTCACAGTATTATGGCCACCTTCAAAATGCATGGAATATAACCCATCGATTAAAAGGGATTTAATGGAATTAACAAACATGGCCGCTTTCTTACAGGACATCACTCTAGTATTCAGCTGAATGGGCCCCAGCTGCAATACCAGGCACAGCCCATTGACGAGAGGGGCGCTGTTTTAGTAAGAAAGAAGACCACTTGTCCCATGACTCTAAAGATAAGACATACATACATGGCGCTTGCTTGAGCAAAGTCTGTGTAATGAAAAGGGAAAACGAAAATTTTCAGAACCCGGACAAAGCAGTTTGATAGAGTGCAATCCTGACCCCAGTTTAAAAGGATTGTTTTGTTAAAAAAAAAATAATAATAAAATAATAATTTTCCCGATTAGGGTATTCTGAGCTAACATGGGGGGGGGGTCCCTCTGGAGTAGAGTAGAGCATGGCTACAAAAAGCAAGGACCAGTCATCCAGTCAGCGCTTTGAATAGGACTGTGTAATGCTTCATTTCTCCTGTGGTGGCGCTGCAAGAAAATTTGAACATTTACATCCAACTTTTCCCACGGATAACAGCTGATTGCGGGGGGTACCAGCAGGGGGCACTTTGTGATCAGCTGGATAATGCTAACAAATAGGGACTGTCCAAAGCCGGGGACCCTTTAAATGATCAGGTGGAAGCACTCCTTTATATCAGGTGCTCTGTCCAGTCGTGGAGATGACAGCCACTCTATTTCTGCCCAAGCCGCGGCTCAGTGTGATGTGTGGCCCCTGAGGTACTGCAATCTACATTGTGCTATCACTCTCAATGCCACGTTCTCAAGTTATTCCCTATCCACGTGATATGGAATAACCATCTGATCGGCGGGGGGTTGACATGAGGGGTCCTGTTCCTTGTAATTGGTGGAAGGGCAGGTCGTGTATGCGCTCTGCCGCTCCATTCACTGTCTACAGGACTGATGGAAACAGCCGATCACTCTGCTATCTCCCGCAGTCTTAGGGCTCATGCACACAAACGTATTTTCTTTCCGTGTCCGTTCCGTTTTTTTTTGCGGACCGTATGCGGGACCATTTATTTCAATGGGTCAAAAAAAAAAAAAAAAAGAAGGTACTCCATGTGCATTCCGTTTCCGTATGTCCCTATTTCCGTTCTGCAAAAAAATAAAACATGCCCCCCGGCTGTTCCGTTCTGCAAAAATACGGAATGCACACGGACATCATCTGTATTTTTTGAGGATCGTTTTTTTGCGGACCTCAATATACATATGATCGTGTGCATGAGGCCTTAGAGAATGATTGGAGCAGCAGTAGTCCACACGTGCAACCTTGGGAGAACAGGGCCTCTGGTGGGGTTCGCAGCGATCAGATGGTTATCCCCTATCTTACAGATCAGGGATGTCAAGCTCGTGGCCCTCCAGCTGATACAAAACTACAACTTCCATCATGCACAGGCAGCCTACAGATATCTGGGCACGATGGGAGTGGTAGTTTTGCAACATCTGGAGGGCCACGAGTTTGACATCCCTGCTTTAGAACTTGGCACAACCCCTTTAAGAGTTGTGAGTCAGATAAAGGGCGGCTCAGTGGGGCATGGGGCAGGAGCCGGACAGCCTGATTTGTAGCTGTAATCGTTGCTGATAAGTGTGGACAGAACATCCAGGAGCTGCTACAATAGTTTACGAAATAGACAAAGGCGTGATCAGAAGCTAGGAATAACCACCAGAGTTTATTGGCCGTCCGGCAGTAACGTACATGAATCATGACAAAATTACACGGTTTCCTCATTCTGCTAAATCTTACACCATCTTCTGAATTTTACTAGCGTTTTATTCAAAGGCTATGGCTAAAGTTACAGTTGCAAGAAGAAGTAAGTGAACCCTTACACCGATACATTGTGATCTGATTATTATCTAAAGTTACAATTATGGACAAACACAACCTACCTAAACTAGTACCACGTAAGCAGCAGTACTGTTCACCATTCAGCCCTTATGAGCATGGTGACCCATGATGACAGGGGTTGGCCGCTTTCTACTTAACCACCTAACTGTTTTGCCGGCTCGGGCAGTGTAAAAAGTAGCTAACTGGAGGGGGAGGGCTGCTTTAGATGGCAGCAGCTAGAAACATGCAACTGGTCTTGTATGAAAGCTGACAGTCCAGGCTTTCATACAAGCTAAAGTCCAAGCAACAGAGGAGAAATCACTGTTAGAAATCAAGTCAGGAATAATCGCGAGTAAAACCTGTTTTTACTTTCATTTTCAGCTGCATTCACAGCATCCCGATTTCTATCAGTGATATCTTTCTCTGTCCTGAACATATTGCTGTAAAAGCTTGTAATGTCTGCTTTTAAACAAGACCAGTTGCATGTTTCTAGCTGCTACCATTCAGGAGATATCAACATCTAAAGCAGCCCTCCCCCCTCCAGTTAGCTACTTTTCCCACTGCTGGAGCTGGACTCTGGCAAAACATTTAGGGGGTTGAAGTCATTCTTTTTTTTTATTTGTGTAATGTATAGGGGCAGTCATATTGATCATTTTTGTAATATACTTTAATTACTGAATTCGTACATTTCTGTAAGAAAAATGGCTCTAAAGTAGCCCATTTTGAGCCTTAGCGACGCTCCTCTGCCTTCTGTTTACATAACAGTGGAGACTTGCTCAACATTGACCATGTTATGTAAACAGAAGACAGAGGAGCGTTGCTAAGGCTCAAAATGGGCTACTTTAGAGCTATTTTTCTTATAGAAATGTACGAATTCAGTAATTAAAGTATATTACAAAAATGATCAGTATCACTGCCCCTACACATTACGCAAATAAAAAAAAGAATGACAGTTACACTTTAAAGTTTGGTAATGCCACATACACTAGTGCAGGGGGCCAGCGACCTCCGGCACTCCAGCTGTCGTAAAACTACAACACCCAGCATACAGACTTACTAGGCTGTTCTTAGAACTCCCATAGAAGTGACTGAAGCATGCTGGGAGTTGTAGATTCGCAACAGCCTGCACTAGTGTGTAATAGCATAATGGCCCCCCGGGCTTACCACATGGAGTTGAGACACATGGGTAGCATAATAAAAAGGTCATAGCCTTTCCAAGATAGTGCTTTTGTCTTCTACTGCTGAAAGCAATTGGCGCAGGCGCAGATACCGGTCAAACGGAAGAGACAATTTTCAGCGCATGCATAGAAGAAGGCACAGGTGCCATCTTGCGAAGGCTATGGACGCCGATGCCTGCTTACGCCATCATCCATGGAGGGCAACAACATGCGAGATATTTAGTAGGTTCTTTTGCCATTACGCACTGGTTTATGGAATTACTGAAATTTAGAGACAAAGCAGGCCAACCTCTTCAGGCAGACATGAGGACCCTCTCTAGAAGTTTCCTCCTGTGTAGCTGAGACCCCGCGGCTCGTCCGCCCCCGCACCTCTCCTTCGCTGTCAGCGGGTTGCTGAGGGTTTACTCATTAGTCCAACTGTCTGATTTAATGGTAGAGTGTAACAAGCTTGTAAAGGGAAAGAAGAATGTGTAAGAGCGTCTTTATAACGAAATCTCAGGCCTCTGTGTTTGCTCAGCGAAATCCGGAGTGATCACTTCACTTACAAACAGCTGGTTAAAATTTAACCCTCGCTAAAAATTGCCCACTTTTAGCGAAAAGCGCTGGAGGAGCAGGTTGCCATAAATAACACAGAAACCTCCATTACCTTACTGTACACTTCATAAACCCTTCCTCATGACAGTTTTTTATTACCTTTAACTGGAAGTCTTTAATCTTGACTCCATTTTCTGAATAACGTCCCCCTCCCTTATATAAACAGGTAGCATATAACACTTTTCACATGGTTTTGTTGTCCTTGTTGGAGTGACTAAAATAAGCCTGTAAAACACGAAGAGGCTGTCTGTCATATAGCAGGCAGAAATCCTTGTGATCACTTAAAGGGGCCCCTACATGTTAGGTGAACGTGCGCCAAACCCCTTGATTTTGGAGGGACTGGTTGGCTTTTGTAATGTGTATGGGCTTGACGGGACGGTTGTATTCCAACATTCCCAATCAGTTTTTCTAGAGGGGTCTGGCAAGGAATGATTCTCCTTCCTCTGTTGAGAACACATGCACACTCGGCTGAGTATGGGGGTGGAGGTTCTGGAGCAATAGCTGCCAACTGAACAAGGAGTATGGTTGCCTTAAAGGGATTATCCGAGACTACATAAAGCCCCCTTTATGTGCCGGGCCCCTCAAAGTGATTATACTTACCTTGGTCCCCGTTCCTTGCGCCTTGGTCCTGGCCCCCGTACTGCTTCTTCCCGTGCAGGGATGAAAAGGGCGGGGGACCGGAGGAGGGGGGGGGCAGCCAATGGCAGGCGGGGACGGAGACGAGCCTCTCTAGTGTCACCAGCAATACTAGGGAGGCTCGTCCACACCTGCCATTGGCTGCTCCCCCTCGATGTTTTCATCCCTGCACGGGGAGAAGCAGCAGCGGTGGTACGGGGATCAGGAGCGGTGCAGGGAGCGGGGTCCAAGGTAAGTATAATCACCTTTGCACTGAAAAGGGGGAAATGACTTCATGCTTTAGATTTCTAAATCTGTACGAAAAAGCAATGTGTACATGAGATTGGTCTAATCTCATACACTTTGCTGTTACTGTACTGTGCTGCAGTTTTTCCGCACCACAAGAACCCGCAACAAGTGTTGCAGAGGTAAAAATGACAAGCAGTCAAAAAAGTTTTCAAATAAAGTTTGCATAATGGCTTTGCTTCTTTGTACAATCATAACTGTGAAGGAACAGGTCTGTTTTTGGGCTTCCCTAATGTCTCTTTCAGCCATATTAGTCCCTGTTTCAGTTGCACAGCTAGATGCATTTCTCTCACAAGCAGGGGGCGTTTACCTTCTGTGGAATCTGCCAGCACTGTACTGCTGTGACGTCCTTTCCCTTACTTCCCACTGTTTGTTTTCAGCTCCGGTGGAAGTGAGACCCCTAGTGGCCATGACTTTACAGCTTTTTTTCAGGTGGATTCAGGCAGATTTTTATAATGAAGTGATTTAAAATGTGCTAGTTACACCATTCTCTATTAAATAAAATTGTGTGAAAGTACAGCGACTCTTTAACGTCTTGGAGGTCCATAGTACATGGTATGGGAAGTCACTGACTATTGGATGGAGGGATTAGATACGGCTCTTACACCGCCTAGGAAATCCCAGTCCGTTGAGCCATTAATGTAAATGGGGGAGGGTGTTATATGAGCTGTCCATGTTGCATAAGTGTAACTGAAAGAACGTCGCTGGTAACTTAGGTGTCTTTTGTGAAAACACTTTCAAAACATATTAAACTTTCTATAAACTCTTCTGACTCTAATAAATATATTCATTTTCCTTTATATTTGGCAGTAAAGTTTACAGTATACAAGGACGTTACACCACCGCAGTCCTTTAATGCCATGAGAACCTGGCCTGAATAGACTCCTTATCTCTTAGATCTTGCCGGAGTGAGCAGATCCTGATCTGACACCTCATAGGTAAAGAGCGTCCATGCTACTTTGGAGGCCGGGTTGATTAGTACTCAATGTTTCTCATGGCGGAAATAGAGGAGGAGATTTTCCTGGGTAGGGATTTTGCCGCTTGTCTGAAGTCTTCAGGTTTGATCTTGACCAGAGAGACGATCGTCTGTAAAGTGCGGGTGGGCTGCAGGCCTAGAGCGTCCATGACATTGATCAAATAATCTAGGAAGACAACATGACAGAAGGTTAGAGGAATCTATACCATACAGTCCAGATGCAATAATAGAGGCAAGAAAAAAAAAGTACCCCTTTTTTGTGACTTTTTTTAACTCCCATGCAACAATATTTTGTCGCGCGGGCGTTTTTGTGCCATGCTCACTACTTGGGAGCGGCAGGTGGTGGAGCGGGGCAAATTTACTAACTTTACATTGGAAACAGAAGTATGGTAAATATTGGCGTAAAACTACTCCAGTCATGGCACATGGACTGCCCGGAGGTATGCCCGATTTATGATGAGGTACACACCTCATCATAAATTAGGGAAACCCTCCGACAGTGAAAACAAAGAAAGTAGAAAGTGGTAACTGACCCTCAATGTGGAAATTGCATTGTTTTTTTTCTTCCCCAAAAATAAATAATAAAAGTTTTTTAATACACCCCAAAAATAGTTCCTAAAAAAACTACACTCTGCCACGCAAAATTTCAAGATTTTATACAGCTACACACAAGAAAAAATAAAGCTACACCCACTGGAACACAGAGGGGGAAAATGTTACAGGCCTTTAACCCCCCAACTGTTTTGCCAGAGTGGAGCTCCAGCAGTGGGAAAAGTAGTTCACTGGAGGGGGGAGGGCTGCTTTAGATGCTGCTATCTGGTATCAGGAATGGTAGCAGCTAGAAACATGCATACTGGTCTTGTTTGAAAGCAGACATTCCAAGCTTTCAGACAATACCAAAATGACAGCAATATGTTCAGGACAGATAACGATATCACTGATAGAAATCGGGATGCTGTGAATGCAGCTGAAAATGAAAGTAAAAACAGGTTTTACCCGCAATTATTCCCGACTTGATTTCTAACAGTGATTTCTCCTCTGTTGCTTGGGCTTTAGCTGTCTTGTATGAAAGCCTGGACTGTCTGCTTTCAAACAAGACCAGTTGCATGCTTCTAGCTGCTACCATTCAGGAGATAGCAGAATCTAAAGCAGCCCTCCCTCCTCCAGTTAGCTATTTTTCAAAGTGCCCGAGCTGGACTCAGGCAAAACAGTTGGGTAGTTAAAGGGGTTATCCAACACCTATAATATCCCCCAAAATGCCCAGGCACCTCATACAGGTTATACTTACCCCACTCCCCGATGCCCGCACGACCGCCGCTGCATCTCCTCGTTGCGTGTATCAAAACATCCGGCGACCGGGACGCGGAGGGTGGTTGTTTAGCCAATGGCAGGCTATAGCGGCGGTCGTGTGGGCATCAGAAGCGTTGCAGGTGCCAGGGTAAGTATAACATGTATGAGGTGCCAGGGCATTTGGGGGGGCATTATAGATGTTGGATAACCCCTTTAAAGAGATGCTCCGGTTCAAGAAGAGAAATTTGAAGATCAGCCAATTCCCAGACTCCGCTTCTGCTATCCAAGATGGCCGCACCACTTCTGAAGCATGGTGTACAATTGTTAGTCCAAGACACCTCCTGCTGCCCTCGAAGTGGCCGGTTTATTAACTATCCAATAAAGAAATGCTAAATGCTGGAACATCTACCGATACTGTAGAATGAGACCAGCCTGTCCCATACAGTATTTGCCCAGTATACCACAGACACGGTAGTGACCTCTCACCTATATCGGTCGCCAGCTGCTTGCCGGAGTGCAGCGTCAGGACTGGGATCTGTAGGATGACATCACAGTAAGTCTGCATGGTGGCTCTGGCTAGCGATCCCAGCCAATAATCAGCCATGTTGTCCAGTTCTGGGGTCTCTTCCCCTGCAATGTACACAAAGCATATGTCGTCAGCCGGGGCTTCCGTGGCTTACGGTCAAACATCAGGTTGATCACCCGGGTCGTTCCTGTGATTCTGAGAAGTGTTAATATTTGGCAAGCTTTTGCATGTTTTCTGGGTGTATAACATATGGAAGCCTTTATAAACTTGGCACGATAGACTTGGCAGTGAAAGTCCATTAACGGGCGAAGGTGGAGTTGACCTATAAATCAACCGAGTGATCAATGCGTCCCGTGCGGTGAAAAGTTCCACAGAAGGATTATGGTGGACTCACCTTGTTCGGGAGGATAGGGCAGCTTCCCGGCATGAAGTGCAAGCTCCAGAGAAGAATCTTCTGGGGTTACGAAGGGCTCGAGATGCAGAGGGAGGGACATGAGGTACTGACCGATCTACAAATACAAAGGCAAAGTTACGTTTCTCAGGGTGGTTGTCACGTAGCTCTCCTAGAGTCATGAGCCAACAGCAGTGCCGGATCCATCCCACAAACTGATCTTAAAGGCCCCCACTGACTCATAGTGGGGTCTGTCAGTGTATGTTGTTAGGATAGCACTTACATTACTGATGTACTCCAGAGGAGTGAGGCTGAAGGTCGGCAAATCTTCGGTCAAGGTTTCCCCCTTGTCTTCATATCCCCAGCTCTAATAATACAATACAAAGAAAAATCGTAAGGTGGCTGCCCTTATTAAAGGGGTTGTCCCATGAAAAATATTCTACAGTTTTTAAACCAGCACCTGGATCTGAATACTTTTGTAATTGCATGTCATTAAAAATTTGGTATAACTACTGAGTTATTCAATAAAATGTATCTGTAAAGTGCCACTTACTCCCGCAAAAAATTTTATTCTCTGACCTGTTAGAAAGGTGCATGATATAATCTGTAGTGATTGTCATTTTCTTATCAGAGGCTGAAATTGAGAGTTTCCACTCTCTTCTTATTGTAGCTGGGTCATGTGACCAACTCCCTGACCTCCAACTGACCCAGGACAGGAAGCCAGTCACTTCTCTATTCATTCCTATGAGACTGAAAGTGAGGCTCCCATAGGAATGCATAGAAAATTAGACTTCCTGTCCACACATAAGGTGCTGTGTGAGTTGGTGGGTCTAATTCCTAGTCACATGACACAGATGAGAAACTTCAGGATGATATAACTCAAAAATTCAGCTACTGGTAAGAAAATGGATTACATTATGTACATTTCTAGCAGGACATGGAATAAATTTTTTTGCGGGAGTTCTTCTTTAAGTTGTTATTTCTTTGTCCTGCTCACTGAGAAGGCCGCACATGCTCAGTTTCATCCTTCAACTGCCACCTGAGCTGTGATAGGGAGAGCTAAGACACGCCCCCTTAGCTGCAGCAGAAAAGACACTCCCCTTGATCTGTCAGCTTGATATAAATCTAGCAGAGCAATAAATGTGGAGATCTCTGGATCCATGTGAGGTACAGGGCTGGTTCTAGCTTTGTTAGAAAGGACTTGTCATGGACTATATGATGTCTGATTCTTATTTTTTACATTATTCATGGAATAACCGTTTTAAAGTATTTTTAACCTAGATCTGTGATGGCTAACCTCTGTCACTCCTGCTGTGATAAAACTACAACTCCCAAGATGCACACTTGTTGGCTGTCCTCAGAACTCCGCAGAAATGAATGGTGCATGCTGCATAGTTTCACCACAGCTGGAGTGTCGGAGGTTAGCCATTACTGACCTAGATGAACCCTCCAAGACAGATGGCCGCCAGCACCCAGGGCTGGAGTGAAGAGTAAAAGGTTATAAATACGGTGGTAAAGTGTACTATCGGTAATAGGGCGCTAGGACCTCCGCAGGCCAATGTGGTTTGTTGCTGGCGTTTTCACCAGTCTGGGAGGAGTGATGGCACAAAATAGAAGGAAGAGAGGGGACAAGTACTCACCTCCATCTTGGGTACCAACAGGAGTTGCTGTTTTATCCTTAGGAAGACCGAATCGAATGCCAGCTGGTGGGCCACCTGGTTCTGGCGGGTGAGATCGGTGCGGGCAGCTGACAGGAGGTTAGCGTTGACTGCTCCTTTCTCCTGGGGATACAAAGCAAATGGAGATCTGAGCTAAGATAGATAGATAGATAGATAGATAGATAGATAGATAGATAGATATGAGACAGATAGATAGATAATAGAGATATAGATAGATCGATAGATAGATAGATAGACATAATAGAGATAGATAGATTATAGATACTAGATAGATAGATAGATAGATAGATAGATAGATAGATAGATAGATAGATAGATAGATAGATAGATAGATAGATAGATAGATAGATAATAGAGATAGATAGATGAGGGAGAGAAGAAGAAGAAGAAGATAGAGAACTGACCAATACATGAGAAACAGAGAAAAAAATAGATAGACAGTGGCCACCTAACTAGCTGGACAGGGCTTCAGGAGATTATGGGAGCTCATTTATTGGGACCCCAAATGATGTCTAGAACAAAGGAGCCCCAACTTTCACCCCGCCATTGCAGCATAGCTCTGGGATAGCAAAGTGGCTTGATTCTTCCCAGCAGTGGCTGTTTTGTCTTAAAGGGGTCAACCGGAATTTTGATATTGATGGCCTATCCTCAGAATAGGCAGAGGTATGACCCCCAGAGCTGTTCAAAGAGAATGCAATGCTCCATGTGCAGTTAAGTCTCTTCCTAGACCAGTGAAGTCACCGTATATCAGTCACAAGGCCCTGAGCTGCAATATCAAGCACCGCCACTATCCAATGGACAGCGCTGTGCTTGGTAAGATGCAAGGAGGCCGTAGCTTTCACCAGAGCTCTGGTGAGGGCAGCAGCCTCTATACAAACAGCTGAGGCTCAATATCAAAATCAGAGATAGCCCCTTTAACCAAGTGCCATAGCCTCTAAGTTCTAGGAATCAATCAGATACCCGAGGTCGGACCCTCACCAATCAAGCACTGACATCTTATCTCACTAATATATTATAGGAAAACTTATTTTTTTCCCCTTAGAAATGGTGGCACTGATGTCCCTGGATTTGTTTGGTCTTGCTATATTCACTTGAATAGGGCTGGGCTGCAATAGTTTTTGGATTACCCGCCTAATGTTAGCAGTGAATGGAAATTTATCCGACAGAAAAAAAAGGGAATTTCGATCATAACTGGCCACGGCTGGGTCTTATGTGTTATGTGTTCTTCCACGAATAATACATTTTTCCACCTAATCCTTAATAAGGTCACAGCTGTAAAGATCCCGCAGATTGATGAGGGCGACACCCTGGGAACGCCGTCCCATTGAACGTCAAGGGCAGGCAGCAGAAGCATGGAAAGAGTGGAAAGTTCAGGAGCTGTGCCAGGTGGAGCGGCGGTGGCGGTGCCGCTATGGATGACACAAGTGTAACGGCCCTGAACAGAACAATCCGTTCCAGAACTAGAGGCTGGCAAAACCTTCAGGAATGATTGCACAAATGACTTGTTTATACAGCGTGCGGGGCCGGTCCACCCAGTCCTGCCACTGCAGTCACTGCTTACATGACAGGTACTGATACTGCACGATCCCCTGAGGCATACTGGTAGTAGCCAGAACTGGGGATAGTCAAGGAAAGGACAGCGTGCCTTTTTCATAATTTTTTTTTTTTTTTTTTAAGAATTAACCAAATAAAGGGATTGGGAAGTGTAGCACTATATGGCGACTTTGTAATGTATGGACAGGCCAGGTTGTCGTAGCCGGACTGGTTCATACAGTCTCAATGATGTCCGTATGTCCTAACAGAGTATATGGACATGGGCTGTCTTCATGACAACCCCATTGTGTACAGGGTTTTTTTTTTTTTTAAAGGGGTGTCCGACCATAAGGGCTCATGCACTAGTTTGGGACTTGTCCTAAATTGCAGCGACAGTGGTGTCCGACCATAAGGGCTCACGCACATAAATGTAAGGGCTCCGTGCCCGTACTGCGAACTGCAAATGGTGGGTCTGCTATATACCCCCCGCAGCCGCGTGCACTCCTCGCTGCGGATGCAGACCCATTGACTTCAATGGGTCCGCACACCGCAAGATACAGCAAAAGACTTTCGGGTCCGAGCCTCCGTACCGCAAAAGATAGGACATGTTATCTTGCTGATCGCTGACCCATTCAAATCAATGGGTACGCACCGCAGCACGGAGTTCACACAGCCGGTGCCCCATACATTGTGTACCGCTACGTTCATGTGTATGAGCACTTAGAAGTATGAAGTTCTGGAGTGTCACTGGTAAATGGAGCTGTGGTCACACGTGTGCGCTGCCGCTCCATTAAACTATATGGGTCTGCTTGGCCAGCTATGGCTAATGAGGATGAAAGGAGCGGCAGAGCACATACGTGACCGCCGCTTGATTTGCTCCAGGGCCACACTCTTGACAGTGGTCAGCCCGCCACTGATCAGACACTTGTGACCTATCCTGCGGAAAGGGGAAAAGGGGACAACCACTTGACATGAGATTTTAAAGGGCATCTGTCAGCAGTTTTGTACCTATGACACTGGCTGACCTGTTACATGTGCACTTGACAGCTGAAGGCATCTGTGTTGGTCCCATGTTCATGTGTGTCTGCATTGCTGAGAAAAATTATGTTTTATTATATGAAAATGGGCCTCTAGGAGCAACGGGGGCGTTACCATTACACCTAGAGGCTCTGCTCCCTCTGCAATTACTGCACCCTCTGCAGGTTGATGGGGCCAAGCAATGGAAACGTCATCACACCCGGTCCTGTCAATTAAAGTGCAGAGGGTGCGGCAGCTGCAGACAGAGCAGAGCCTCTAGGTGTAATGGTAACGCCCCCGTTGCTCCTAGAGGCTCATTTGCATATAATAAAACATAATTTTTCTCAGCAATGCGGGCACATATGAACATGGGACCAACACAGATGTCTTCAGCTGCCAAGTGCACATGTAACAGGTCAGCCAGTGTCATAGGGACAAATCCGCTGACAGATGCCCTTTAAGTGCCCCCCAGTATCTCTATACTGTATGCATATACAAGGATATACATTGGAGCATACATCTTGAAATCTTCGCAGTGTAAACCAGCAATGTGCGCCTAAAATGCAGTCTTAATGCCCCCTACCATGGACATGTCAATGGGAAAAAAATGTAATGACAGAAAAAACTATTTGCTGCATCTTTAAAGGGATGGTACAGTCTTTAGGTGCTCCTTTAAGGAGAAACAGATATGAGTGACAGCTGGGAGAAAAGCAGATGTAGAGATATACGGAATCCAAAGAAAGTGAAATATACCCGGTGATGGATGAGAGAAGAGCAAACACTGGAGGAGCTGAGCATGGGACAGGACTATTCATACAGAAGAAAGCTGACTGATTGCTCATGAGGGAGGCATTGTCCTCCGCCACGATCAGCTTTCATCCCAGTGGTGCGGAAACAGCAACAGACAAAAGTTGCGTTCTCACCTTCAACATATACAACGTCTCCATCAGACTGGCATACTCGGCCGGGTCGCCCTTCTGGAGGTAGCTGTATTCCTGCCAGGGGTTTTTGCAGCTCTTTCGCTCGGTGGCGGTCGCTTCCTGCATGCCGGTGAGGCTGCGGGGGCTGTAGGACTCGGATAAGTGCTTACCGGCTGTGGACAGGATCCTGGAAGAGGAAAAACATTGCTTGACCATGGTTGCTTGACCACCTTTCCATTCACTTTCCATTCACTTCTATAATACACCGGTCCTATAAAAGTGAATGGAGTGGTGGTCGCACATGTGCAGCACTGCTCCCATCTTATGGGGCACTCTGGGACCTCCATTTTTATGATCACTGTCACCCCCTGTGACCAGACTGAAGTACTGTAAATGTAGAAACCCCTGGTAGATACCTTTGTTTATAGCAGCTTTTTCTTAGACCTGTACATTGTGCCTTTCCTCTATGACTCCTCCTGGAAATGTATGACAGGGGCGTGTCCTACAGAGTCTGACACTATCCAATCAGGGCAGACTGTGCAGACACATGCTGCTGATTTGCTGGGCAAATGGTACCAATCAATTGCCAATTATTTCATACATTTCCAAGAAGAATAGCAGAGGAACAACAACTTTTGGTATTCTAAGCAGAGATTCTTCAGAGTTATTATTTCCGAAGCAATGCAAGTAGTGGCAGAGCTGACATGTCCTCTTTAAGGAGTTTTGCAGGACCCAACAGTCCCAGCAATCCCACTTTAACTACACATAACACTCCTGTAGGAGAAAGTTTGCAATATACTTACAGCAACTAAATTGTATCAGCTGCTCAGGAACTCGGTCATGTACCACTCCGCTTCTGAAAATCCTGCTTCCACCGACATCAGGTCTTTTACTAGGTTTCTGCCCTTGGTTATTCCTCTCCCTGGTGAACATACCAGACAGAGGAATAATTCTAACTCTGTCCATAGCGGAGGTTACATCCCGTCCATAGCCCTAGAAACCTTGTAAAAGATGTGACATCTGTGGAAGCAGGATTTTCAGAAGAGAGGCCTTACTTGACTGGGTTCCTGGGAGACCAATCCTTGCAACTTGCATACGGAAAATATAAACGATCTTCTAAAGGCGTGTTATGTATAATCAAGGTGGGTTTGCAGGATCTGATTGATTTCGGAAGTCCCTTTTAACCCCCTAACTGTTTTGCCAGAGTCGAGATCCAGCAGTGGGAAAAGTAGCTAACTGGAGGGGAGGAGGGCTGCTTTAGATGCTTTTACCTCCTGAATGGTAGCAGCTAGAAACATGCAACTGATCTGATTTGAAAGCAGACATTCCAAGCTTTCAGACAACACCAGATTGACAGCGAAAGATATCACTGATAGAAATTGGGATGGTCTAAATGCAGCTGAAAATGAAAGTAAAAACAGGTTTTACTCGCGATTACTCCCAACTTGTTTTTTAACAGCGATTTCTCCTCTGTTGCTTGGACTTTAGCATCATTTTGGTCTTACATGAAAGCCTGGATTGCCAGCTTTTAGACAAGACCAGTTGCATGTTGCTACCATTGAGAAGATATCACCATCTAAAGCAGCCCTCCCCTAACCGGTTAGCTACTTTTCACACTGCCCGAGCAGAACGAAAACCACTGAAATCCGATAATCTGGAATATCAGACAATTTGTGGCAAGAGTTGTCCGATTTAAATAAATCAGTGCCGCTCTTGTCTATGGGCTTTGTCTGAGATTGTAGCTGAGCGTAATTCAAGCGGTTGGGGCTGACCTGTAGTACCAGACACAGCCTATGTACGAGAGTGGCGCTGTATAATTTATAACAATGATCTATGCTACTAGAAGTAATATGGCGCTGTCATGTAGGATATAAGACAAAGAAATCTGTGGCTTAAGGCTAGGAAGGTTCAAAAATAGAAAAATGCATCTTTCCAAAGTGGCGGATTAAGGCTGACAATGGCGTCTGATTGATGACGGGCAGGAAACAAACAGAGCGGGTACACACAACACTGGCACGATACCGCAGGGACGCCACGTCTATTCCCAAACATCAGGGGTAGTGTTGACATTCGACACTGATATGACTGGAAATACTCGACCACGTGTTGCCGCTCTTAACCCTTTGATGAAAGCAACCGCGTCTCCCCGCCTTTAACCCTTTAGTGAACCGCTTGGCTAATGAAGGGAAGACTTTCCAAGTGAAATTCACTGAAGAGGACCTGCCGCTAGTCTCAGATCTCGGACCACCACTGATTTTCAGAATGACTGGTCTCTACAGAGATCAAGCCCCTTTGACCCCGTTCCCCCGATCCGATGAAGCGGCAGGTCAGGCGTTCATCATGTCACTCCATTCATTTTCTACGGAACCGCAGGAGATAGCAGAGTACAGCGCTCGGCAATTTCCGACGGTTACATAGAGAGTGAATGGAGCAATAGGGCACATGCTCGACAAGCTGCTCCATCGGATTGGGGAACGGGGCCCACATTCTTGGGATTGGTGGGGGTCCCAGCGGTTGGACCCCCAACCGATCAGTTATCCCCTATCCTGTGTGACTTGTAAACTTGGCACCCACCCTTTAAGGATGTAGCCCTCAAGACGTGATTTTCTCCCCCCCCACCACCATTTTTTTTTTTTTTTTAACTCTATTCCCTTTTTTTTTTTCTTTACATTTTTTTAGCCCCACTAGGGGACTAGGCCATGTGATCTTTATTATTGCTTGAGCATTTGTTTTCAGGATCATTACACATATGATTTAATATCACTAAAGGGGTTATCCGAGACTAACAAATATGCCTGCCCCTCTCACACTGAATATACTTACCTGGCTCCCCGCGCCGTTCCTGATTCCCGCATGGCCGCAGCTGCTTCTCTCCGTGCGTGGATGAAAACATGCGGTGTTGGGGAGGAGCAGCCAATGGCAGACAGTGACGAGCTTCCCTAGCATCGCCTGCCACTGGCTGCTAACCTAGCCCCCACCCGACATCGAATGTTTTTATCCGTGCATGGGGAAAAGCAGCTGCGGTGCGGGGAGCCAGGTAAGTAGATTCAGTGTGAGGGGCCCAGGCAGATGGGGGGGGCATTTGTCTCAGATAACCCCTTTAATAAAATTTTAGAAGTTAGGCTTCGTACGCAAAACGGTATTTTTCATCCGTGTGCTATCCGCATTTCTTGTATGTATCACACTGACCGATTCTTTTCTGTGAGGTCATGAACACATGGGTGTTTTTGGCGGGTCTGTCTTTCCGTCCCGCAAATACCATAAAAGAACACGTTCTACTGTTGTCCGTGCTGTGGACGAGAAACAGCCCTTACTATTCATGGGAATGGTACGGAAAGAGACAGAATGTACATGGAAGGTAGCCCTATTTTGCAGGCCGTAATACGGACATGGCCGTGTGAAAAACGTTGACGACTCTTCTTACCGGCTGGCCAGCTGCTGCTCAAAGTCGCCGCACTGCCGTAACAATTCTCCACACGTGGCGATGATCCTAAAGGATGAAAGACAGGGAAATAAGAACGGAAGGGAAGTGGACAAGAGGAGCCCTGAATTATCACAGACGTTTTCATCAGTTGGGACCCTAAGAATCACTACCGCGGTTATTCCCACCGTATTACCACGGGGGAACCCTAAAATAATCTTTCTATGTCCTGGGCAGTAATATTTCTATTCCTACCTCAAAAGAAGCTTTGAGTAGGGGTGAGTATATACTGTTACACTACAGATCCATTAAAGTCAATGATCATATACCTGGCAGCACTGATTGGATAGAGTGATTCTGTGCAGGGACACCCCCCCCAACTGGTTACCTCCCCTCTGTACCCTTACTGCAGACTGCTAGTAATTCATTCATAACTTCTAGTAGAAATAATAAAGGAATGGTACAACATAGAGCCATAAGAATAGATGTTCTAGAATTGTTATTACATGGGGAATGCATGAAGTTATTAAAACAGACATGTCAGGAGTGGTAACAGGTCAAGAACTTTTGGAATGCTAATGATTCTACTTCAGTACAAAAAGATCCAAAACCAATGAAGCAGTAAACTTTGTGAAAACCAAAATCTGTGTCTCAAAACTTTTGGCCACTACTGTACATTTCCAAAAATCTTACAACTAAAATGAACAATGTTTCCCTTGACTTTAATGGTACTGTAGCAAGCATGCACAATGCACATGCACATCAGGAAAAGCATTGTTATCTCCAGCGATGGCGGTGACTTCAGCTATCAGATAACGCACTTCTATATGACATGTAAAATAACATACAGAAACGCCACATATTTTGTGTCCCGAAGCGTCAGCTGCCAAATTGCACGCTTTTATCTCATTAGTCACCACCAGCTCTTACGCTCCAAGACACTGACTCTGCAGGTTTTCTGGGACAGTACACATACATTCTGTTCCACCGGCTTTGTGGACACAAGAAGGTGGTGTGTGACACGGTTTTTACTGATCCAGGGCGCTGTTTGCACAAGCTTGTCTTACATCACGCTGCAGGAGACGGGAACATTTACCGGGCCCCGAGATTACATAACTCAAGGAGAAAAATCCAAAAGTAGACAACAGCGAAAGGTTCCAAGGTGTTCCTCTCCTTGGCAGTAGGCTGGTCATGCCCCCACCCCCTAATCCAACCCGTTCTTCTTTCCCACCCGCCCTTTTATAATTAAAGGCTATGCAAACCTTGCAAACAATTCCATTAATTATCTTGATGCAAATAAAAGTAAAACATGAAGCAACTTTGCAATATGTTTTAATTTAAAAAAGTCCTATTGTCTTTCCTCTCCTATACTGACCTATGAGTCTCCATGGTAACAGACTACAAACAAACTGTGTAGTCTGACCCTGCAGTCAGTATTTCCTTCTGTCTGTCCTCTACTTCTGGCTAACCTACAAAATGTACACTAGCTCAAAGTAAGGGACAGAGCAAAGGAGTAATGAGACTGCGACACCACAGGATTTTATGACACAGAATCTGCTTGCTGTCTGTTACCATGGAGACGCACAGCACCGGCATAAGAGCTGTAGAAACAAAACGATAGGGAAAATATTTAATGACGACCTATTGCAAAGTTGTTTCATTTTTCATTTTATATGCATTGGGACAAAAAAAATAGTTGCAAAGATGTACATGGCCTTTAACCCCCTAACTGTTTTGCTAGTGTGGAACTCCAGCAGTGGGAACCGGAGGGGGGTGGGCTGCTTTAGATGCTGCTACCTCCTGAATGGTAGCAGCTAGAAACATGCAACTGATCTTGTTTGAAAGCAGACATTACAAGCTTTCAGACAATACAAGAATACAGCAATATGTTCAGGACAGAGAATGATATCACTGATAGAAATCGGGATGCTGTGAATGCAGCTGAAAGTGAAAGTAAAAACAGGTTTTACTCGCGATTATTCCCGACTTGATTTCTAACAGCGATTTCTCCTCTGTTGCTTGGACTTTAGCTGTCATTCTTGTGTTAAAGCCTGGACAGCTTTCAGACAAGACCAGTTGCATGTTTCTAGCTGATACCATTGAGGAGATATCTCCATCTAAAGCAGCCCTTCCCCCTCCAGTTAGCTACTTTTCCCACTGCCCGAGCTGGACTCGGGCAAAACAGTTAGGTGGTTGAAGGGGTTTTCCAAGACTTTAATACTGATGACCTATCCTCTGGGTAGATCATCAGTATCTGATCAGTTGGGGTCCAACACACGGGACCCCCATCGTTCAGCTGTTTGAGACAGCATCGGTGCTCTCAGTAGCTCCATGGCCTTCTCTCTACTTTTCCTAGGCCACGTTCATCGGTCACGTGGCCTAGGCGTAGCTCAGCCCCGTAGAAGTGAAAAGGGGGCGGAGCGCAATACCAAGCACAGCCGCTATACAATGCTTGGTAGGCAGGGAGAAGGCAGCAGCGCTCACAGGAGAACCGGTGCCTTCTCAAACAGCTGATTGGCGGGGGTCCTGGTTGTCAGACCCCCACCGATCATATGCTGATGACCAATACTGAGGATAGGTCATCAGTATTAATGTCTTGGCAAACCTGTTTAAAGGGATGTTAAAGGGATTGACTGATTTATTTAAAGGAATATTCTGAATTAGTCTTCTGATCTATGTAAAGACGCCAGGACCTCTACCTGACTGAATGCTGGAAGGCCGTCCAATCCTCCAAGAACAAGGCATCCGCGGGGACGTTGTCCAGTTTGTATTTCTTCCTTATTGACTGCAGCGTGTTTGTGAAATCGGACACATATCTGAGAAATAAAGCACAACAAGTAAAAGGCGTTGGAGCGGAGTGGAGACAGCTTTTTTTTTCGCACCTGTAGGCGAAGACTTGCTGACGCTGCCAGGTAGCGAGCGGTAAGTAAGCAAAGCTGGGCTTTGCCTTTGTTTGACAACAGCCATGCCAGTAAATGCTAATGATATCCACAAACTTTCCCCCGATAAATCAGCCGGAGCTGAACGATCCTGGCTCACCGCCCATTCTGTAACGCTGCCAATTACTACCATGTCTGGGATGCGGTGCTGATACAACAGCAGTGACAGTAATTGACTGGATGCTGTTGTCACAAGTCACATAGGCCAGCGAACAACAAAAGGTCTCACAAATCTCATGGGCTGCAGTAGAAAACGTCTTACCTTCTCCTGCTTTTTAAATGAAATGTTTCTTAAAGGGGCTCTCCGCCTTTTTCTTACTGATGACCTATCCTCTGGATAGCGGGGGTCTGACACCTGGGAGCCCCATCGATCAGCTGTTTGAGAAGGCAAAAATTTTACCCATTCATTTTAATGGGGCTGAGCTGCGCCCAGGTCATGTGACCTATAGTCGTGACGTCACTGTACTGTGGGAAGCTGAGAGATGGCTGTGGCGCTACTGTGAGCGCCGCTGCCTTCTCAAATAGCTGATCCGCGGGGGTCCCTGGGTGTCGGACCCCTGCCGCTCAAAGGCTGAAGAAAAAGGCGGAGAACCTCTTTAAAGGGAACCTGTCACAATTGGCTGGATAGGTGAATACATCATATTTATCACGGTACTCATTGGCATTCCCCCGCAGTCAGGGGGCTCCTATGAGAAGTCAATAGCAGCTGTCAAAAATCAGGACATATCTAATTTTTGTCTGATTTCACGGATGGACCCCATCGTAATCAATAGGGCCGTTTCTAAAAGCCGTTCAGACAGGAGTGCACCTGTCTACCTGTGGTTAAAAACAGGTACACTAGTGAAAAATGGTCTTTTAGGGGTTAACAGTAAAAAAAAAAAAAACTCACTTTAACCATTTACATGCACAGAGATGGTCATTCCTCACCTGATGCAGAAGGACCTGCGCTCCCAACGTGATGACATCACCATGCGCATGTTGGGAGCGCAGGTCCTTCTGCATCATGTGAGGAACGACTGTCCCTGTGCATGCAAGTGGATGAAAAAAAAAAAAAAAAAAAAATATATATATATATATATATATATATATATTTTTTTTTTTTTTTTATAAACAGAAGTACAGAAGTAGAACTGGTGGGCATTAACTTATTCCTTATACTAGGGGGCACTATGGGGGCCATAATTCATGCTGGGTGGACACTATGGAGACCATGTGATGTCCAGGGGGCACTATGAAGACAATGTGATGCCCAGGGGGCACTATGGAGACCATGCGATGTCCAGGGGGCACTATGGAGACCATGTGATGTCCAGGGGGCACTATGGAGACCATGCGATGTCCAGGGGGCACTATGGAGACCATGCGATGTCCAAGGGGCACTATGGAGACCATGCGATGTCCAAGGGGCACTATGGAGACCATGCGATGTCCAAGGGGCACTATGGGGGACATTATGTATACTGTGAGGGCACTGCAGGGGTTGGGATATTAAAAAAAATAAAACAAATGAAACGGATGTAAAATGGCCTTAAAAAATGGACAGAAAATGGATGCTAAACTGCCATAAAAAACTGACAGCCTGCCCATGTTTAATGGCCTTTTAGAACTATGGTGTGAATGTAGGCTTAGGAATTGTAGTGGTTACAGAGATAAAATAATCTTTTCACATATCCAGCCACTGCAGCAATTTAAGGGAGTAAAACATAGTGACAGTTTCAGGTTTTTCTCGTTTCCATATGCACGTCATTTGCTCTGCACCTCCATCTATGCACCAGCGTCCTCTCCAGGTTCACCATTCTGTGCTGATTAATATCTTAATTTACATTTAGAGTGGTTGAAGCTCCGTTTCTTTGATATAGACATCCCCCGCACAGACAGAGACATAGCTGCCTGCAGCCACCACTAGGGGGAGCTCATAAGCTGACTGTATACTGTGTTATTATTGACTTCATTGTACGGTATAACCAGTATGTAGTAAGCTCCTGAGCTCCCCTAGTGGAGGATGCAAGAAGCTCAAAAAATATTCTACATTTTTAAATCCAGCAACTGAACTGAATACCTTCCTAATTGTATGCAATTAAAAATTTGCCATAGATTCATTAAACAACTCGTTGGCTCCACCTGCTGTTTGTTCTTTTCCTTACTTCTCAGCCACTTCAGGTGTATGCACATGCTCAGTTCCATCTTTTGTCACCAGCTGTATCTACTGTGAAAATCTTTAATAGTTACAAGGAGAGAGCTGCAGCACAAGGGACACAACCCTTGTGCCGTGATAAGGATTGAGCTGCAGCGGAAAGGATACATCCCTTAAGCTGTGATAGAGATCTGCAACAGAAAGGATACCCCCCTGAGCTGTAGTAGGGAGAGCTGTAGTAGAAAGGACATGCCCCCCCTGAGTTAGTATAGGGAGAGAGCTGCCGCAGAAAATTGGATTTTTGTACATACTGTAAAATCCCTTTCTCATTCAATTTATTGGGGGACACAGCACCATGGGTATACGCCCAGCTGCCACTAGGAGGCGGCATTAGATATAAAAAAAGGTCGGCTCCACCCAGGTGGGCTATACCCTCTCCACAGCCACTGGGCTAATCAGTTTTAGTTTGGAGTTTAGTCTCCATAAGAGGCAGACACAACCTGCTTTTACAACACCGCCCCAAAAACTGTGATAGGGAGAGAGCTGCATCAGAAAGGGCACACCCCTTAGGCTGTGAGAGGAAGACAGCTACAGCAGAAAGGACATGCTAGCTGAGCCGTGATAGGGAGAGCTGCAGCAGAAAGAGCACACCCCCTGAGCTGTGATAATGAGACTGCTGAAGCACATAGGACACGCCCCCGAACTGTCAGCTTGATATAAATCTAGCAGAACAATTGGAGCAATGAATGGGGAGATCTCTGGATCCATGTGAGGTACAGGGCTGGTTCTAGCTTGTACTATATGTCGTCTGATTTTAATTTTTTACATTAATCATGGGAGAACCCCTTTTACCGCTACGTGTAAGCAGGATATTTGAAACTTTATCAGAAAAACGAAGCGCCAACTGCTACACAAGATATTAATCAACACAGAATACTAGATCTAAAAGTGGTGAGTTTTTAATAACTCAATAATGCATTTTTACCCAGTGAATAATTCATCACTCACATATTACATTCCAGCGGTATATGCAGCACTACTGGCCTATAGGACTCAATGTATATGAGTGCAGGGGCTGGGCAGTGTCCATATGGTGGAGCCTGCACATACGGTATACCCCATCACTCGTAGGCTATGATATTTCTGGACAGATCTGTGACATAACACTGATGAAGTCCTGACATGAAGGCCTATGTCCCCAGCTGTAACCCACAGACGGACTCTCCATGGACTGCTGTTTTGTGACATGAGGTCAGGCATATTCTGCTCCAAAGGGCGTGCCCTGGAGACGATACTCACTTTTTAAATAGAGACTGCAGAGCTTGCAGCAGGCCGCACACCCCCAGGCCATCGGTCAGTTTGATGCATCGCTCCACTGCGCCCGACGCCAGGCTGAACAGCCGAGACACCGAGTGAGAGAGCTCCTGGACGCAGTCTAGGGCCTCGCCGTGTTCCTGCAGGACAAGAGCAAAGCTTTACGTTGCATAGAACTGATGGGGACGACCCAAGGGCTGGAGTCATTCCTGTACACAGATGATTGAGACTCTCTCCATGTAGTCAGCACTTAAAGGGTTATTCCCATCTTAGACAATGGAGGCATATCGCTAGGTGTGGGACCCGCACCTATATCGAGAACGGAGCCCCAAAAGTGAAGGACGGCGCACTGCGCATGCGCAGCCACCTTCCATTCATTTCTATGGAGCCGCCAAAAATAGCAGAGCGCTGGGAGCAGCACTCCCCGCTCCATTCTCAATATAGATAATGATTTTCTGAGTGTTGGACAAATGCTCCAAATTTACCAAGAGGCGTGCACCTTTTTAATAAATTTGGCCCAGAGTGCTCTATCTTCTACTTAGTAATTGTGCGCCAATGAAAAATTGAATAAAGAATTGCGCATCTTGAAATGTAAAAATTCCCAATACTTCTGTCCCCAGACATCCGCTGTATATATTAGTTGATCGGCAGGTCCTGCTGAAATCTGCTGGTTCAGCAGACATTCATCTAATGTTTGGACACCCTCTGAGGACTAGAGAGAAGTGCAGGACCATTCAAAACTTAAAGGGGTATTCCCATCACAGACAATGGGGGCATATTGCTAGGATATGCCCCCATTGTCTGATAGGTGCGGGACCCGCACCTATATCGAGAACAGAGCAGGTAAAGTTGAGGAGGGCGCACTGTGCATGCGCAGCCAACCTTCATTTATCTCTATAGGGCCGTCGAAAATGGCCGAGCACTGGCTCGGCTATTTCCGTCAGCTCCATAGAAATGAATGGGAGCGGTGGCCGCACAAGCGTGGTGCTCTCCCATTCATTTCTATGGGAGCAGTGGGAACCTGGGGTCCTCCAGGCGCAGCTCTGCCCGCTCCATTCTCGATATAGGTGCGGGTCCCAGCGGTCCCAACCTATCAGACAATGGGGCTATATCCTAGCGACATGCCCCCATTGTCTATGATGGGACAACCCCTTTAAAGGGTTTGTGTCATGAAACATATTCTACCTTTTTCAAACCAGCCCTACCCAGATCTGAATACTTTTGTAATTGCATGTAATTAAAAATGTACTACAGTCAGTGAGCTGTTCAGTAAAATGTATCTGTACAGCGCCACCTGCTGTTTGCAGTTTCCCTTAGTTTTCGTCCATCTCGCTGAGCTGGTCGCACGTGCTCAGTTTAAATCTTCAGCCGCCCCAATCAATATATTCTGTTAGAAGCAGCACCATATTTGTCCATGGGCTGTGTCTGGTGTTATAGCTCATTCCTAGACACAGGTCATGGACAGACATAGTGCAGGTTCTGGGGGGGGTATAGATGCTTTTCTCTAATCCTGACCCCTTTAAGAATATTGTGGTTTCCAAAAGACAGTTAGCAGCCCCCTCTTGTATAATTTCTGATGCATCTTGGCTCTCACTTCGCTGACACTTGATAGGGTCTGGATTGTTGGGATCTTGCGGCTACGAGCATCGGTCGGCAGATACAAAGCTAGTTACACATAAAGCCCAGTGCATCTTATATAAGGTAACAGGTCTATAATCTCCGCCAGGTTGATGATTAGATGTGCGGATATCCCGTATCTGCCGGATCTCACCAGTGGTATGGCGCTCAGCTGTATTAGAAGATGTGACTCCTCCAGGTTCCCGTACTGCAGCTGGAAAGGTTTGTACGGTCCGTACACGGCCTCCACGAGCTCCATCACCTTCACCATGTTGTGCTCCCCTGTCACAGGCAAGGAGGAACACTAATTAATACAAGATTAAAGTACCGGCGTGTTAAAACAGCAAAAAATGAGTTTGGTGCCGTTTCGGCCATGATGCAACCGATATTGGGCAACCTCACCAAAAGAATGCAACTAAACGGCTGAGGTGACATCAGAGGAAGTAATGGGCGTCCAGGCCGCATTCCTAATCAGGAATGGTATGGTTTCGGGTGAGTTTTCTTCTAGTACTGGGATCAGCAACCTTCGACACTCCAGCTGCTGTGAAACTACAACTCCCAGCATGCAAACATGCTCAGCTGTTCTCGCAACTCCAATAGAAGTGGAGCATTCTGGGAGTTGTAGTTTCAGAACATGTGGAGCGCTGGAGGTCGCTGATCCCTGTTCTAGCACTTCAAGTATTCTTATGAAAAAGCACTGATTTTTGGTCTGTAGCCTACTTCAATGCCAAAATCAACTCCACTGCAGACACCACTGGTAAGAAGCTGGCACACAGATGGGGTGGGGGTCATCTGTATATTCCTGGCTTCACGCATAAACATTATAGACTTTACTAAGGCAAGATTGCTCCATGATGGGAGTCCCTGTACCAAACCCATAGAGACAGCAGAACGGGGGCATGAAGTAAAGCAATGGACGGGCCCACAGGGGTATACGCCAAGGCACCTGGAGAGTCCTGGCAAAATTCACCCCCCACTGACACATAAAATATTTTGGGTATCCATGCTTGCAGTATGACAAGCTTAAATGGGTAACAGCGCCATCCGTTGTGTCTCAATATTTACTCCCATTTAGATTTTAGGTTGAGGGGCCTACCTAACATGCTTGTTATCATAGACACCCCTCTCTTGGAGGTGACTGTCACTGAACACCATACTAAGGGCTTATGCACACGACCGTATGTATTTTGTGGTCCACAAAAAAAAAAAAACGGATGCCATCCGTGTGCGGATCCACTGTAACAAGGCCTGTCCTTGTTCGCAAAACTTGTTTGCGGAATGGCCTTGTAGACATATGGATACAGAACGCACACGGAGTCATTTCCGTTTTTTTGCAGACCCATTGAAATGAATGAGTCCACATACAGGCCACAAAAAAACGGAATGGACACAAACAAAAAATACGTTTGTGCACGAGCCTTAACACTGTTTTCTGATACTGATAGAAAAGGAGGCATCACATACCCAACGCGGTCATAGATTATCACTAGTCTTGAGAGAAGCGAGTTTCGGATGCTTTATCTGAAGTCGCTTCGTTCAAAACTTTGGAATAATACCGTACGGAGATTTGTCTCTGTGCAGGATTAGAATGTATGGGTTCCAATGAGCTGAAGTAAGTTATTCACGAAGTTGCGCGAAACTTCGTCAATTGATCTTTAAGGTGGAAAACCACTATAAAACTTGAAACCGAACTCGGCATCAGTTCTAAGGTACTAGTCAGAACCAAAGCCGAGTTGAGGTCCAATTTTTATAGTGTTTTTCCACTTTAAAAATCAACTACCGAAGTTATTCAATGAAGTCACGCGCGACTTCGTGAATAACTAACTTCAGCTCATCGGAGCCCATACATTCTAATACTGTACAGAGTCTGATCTCCGTACTGTATTATTCCGAAGTTTCGAACAAAGCGACTTTGGATATGGCATCTGAAGCTCGTTTTGCTCAACACTACTGGCGGCATAGCATGTTATCATAGTTACACCCTTCTAGGAAGAGACTGTCCCTGAACTTGCTGAACACCATTCTAAGGGCTCGTGCACACGAGCCGCAAAAAAAAACGCATGACATCCGTGTGACGTCGTGTTACATCGATTATTTTTGCGGATCCATTGTAACAATGCCTGTCCTCGTCCGCAAAACAGGCAAGAATAGAACACGTTTTATTTTTTTTGCGGAACAGCCATGTGGGTTTGGATATGGAACGCACACCGAGTCATTTCCGTTTTTTGTTGCAGACCCATTGAAATGAGTGGTATCGCATACAGGCAGCAAAAAAAAAACGGAATGGATACAGACAAAAAATACATTTGTGTGCATGGGCCCTATCTCTGTAATCTGATACTGCTAGAAAAGAGGGCATCACATACCCAACGTGGTCATAGGTTATCACTAGTGTTGAGCGAAGCGAGCTACGGATACTTTATCTGAAGTCGCTTAGTTCAAAACTTCGGAATAATACTGTACAGAGATCCGTCTTTGTACAGTATTAGACTGTATGGGCTCCGAGGAGCCGAAGTTCGTTATTTACAAAGCCGCACGTAACCTCATTGAATAACTTCGGCAGTTGATTTTTAACGTGGAAAACCACTTTAAAACTTGAAACCGAACTCCGCTTCAGTTCTGAGGTACCAATTGGACCCAAAGCCGAGTTCGGTTTCAAGTTTTAAAGTGGTTTTCCACTTTAAAGATCAATTGGCGAAGTTACGCGCGACTTCGTGAATAACTTACTTCAGCTCATCGGAGCCCATACATTCTAATCCTGTACAGAGACGGATCTCCGTACAGTATTATTCCGAAGTTTTGAACGACGTGATTTCGGATGAAGCATCTGAAAGTTGCTTTGCTCAACGCTAATTATCACACATTGAAGTGAATGGGATTGAGTTGCAATATCAGGCACAGCCACTACCAAATGTACAGCGCTGCACCAAGTAAATAATGGGGAGGGGACACTGTGCTCGTTAGTGTGCCACTGCCCCATCACTCACCGGTCCGGCGGGGTGCTAGTAGTACCTTAGGACAGGCCATCAATATTATAGTCCCAGAAAACCCCTTTAATACTTACCCAGGTCCTTTCTGTTGTGTCTTTAGCCTCTTACTATAAAACCTCCATATAACGAAAGGCGCCATTTTCTGATAAACTCTTGAAATGAAACAATAAAATCCTTGCTGCCGGCAGCCACCACTAGGGGGAGCTTTGGAGCTTACTGCGTTATCATTGAGTTCAGCGTATCAACAGTGTTGGCTGCAAGCAGACAGACTGTTAAAGGGATAGTCTGCTATATACAATTTTCTCTCCTGACATCTGAGAGGGCTTTAAAATAATAATATAACACATACACCCCCCCCCCCGTTTAAAGTGCCACTCTGGCACCAGTGACGTGCCATCCAAACACGTGAGTGATCGCTGCAGCTAATCAGCGATCTCAGACCTATCACCACTGAAACCAGTGCTTTCTACGGCGGTCATGGGTCCACGTGGCTCGTGATTGCTGTCCAGAAGCAAATGGAGACCGGGGGGGGTTGGGGGGTGGGGGTTGGTAGAATTAGCAGCATCTAAAATAGCACTCCCAGTTTGTAGGAAAAAAAAATGATGAACTGAACAACCCCTTTAAACCAACCAAACTGCATTTTTACTTTTATATTTCTACATAGGACAGGAATTCACGAGTCAGCAAAGTTCAGCAGCTGCAGAGTAAACCGGCGGAGCTGCAGCGCTTGTACAGCGTTCTCCATGGATATCAGCCAACACTATTGACTATGCTGATGTCTGAGAGCCAAGAACAAGGAGCTTTAAGGAGAAACAGAGCATGACAGCATCTGAACAAGGCCTGACAGCACTTCTGGAGGAAGGGAACATGATCCTCCTCAGCTTACAGCACGGTCCAAAGTTTTCCTCATTCCAAATATTCTATTTAAATACATTTCCTTAAGGGTCCATTCACACGTCTGCAAAACACGGACACCGGCCATGTGCGTTCTGCAGTTTGTGGACTGCACATGGCCGCCACTATGATAGAAATGCCTGTTCTTGTCCGTGGCTGAAGACAAGAATAGGACATGCTCTATCTTTTTTGCGGGGCCGCGGAACGGAAGTGCGGATGCGGCAGCACACGGTGTACTGTCCATATCTTTTGCGGCCCCATTGAAATGAATGGGTCTGCACCCGTTCTGCAAAATTGCGGAACGGGTGTGGACCCATTCATGCAGACATGTGAATGGACCCTAATAGAAAGCACCATTCCAGAGTTTGCTCTCTACATTCTGTCCAAGCCTTGTATCTAAAGATCACAGCCAAGGCCTGTTACAACACTGCCAACATGCAGCACCCTCCACTTCCCCCAGCTATGCCCCTGCAGCACCCTCCACTTTCCTCCACTATGCCCCTGCAGCACCCTCCACTTTCCTCCACTATGCCCCTGCAGCACCCTCCACTTTGCCGATGCAACACCCTCTACTTTCCCCAGCAATGCCCCTGCAGCACCCTCCACTTTCCTCCACTATGCCGATGCAACACCCTCTACTTTCCCCAGCAATGCCCCTGCAGCACCCTCCACTTTCCTCCACTATGCGATGCAACACCCTCTACTTTCCCCAGCAATGCCCCTGCAGCACCCTCCATTTTCCCCAGCAATGCCCCTGCAGCACCCTCCACTTTCCTCCACTATGCCCCTGCAGCACCCTCCACTTTCCTCCACTATGCCCCTGCAGCACCCACCATTTTCCTCCACTATGCCCCTGCAGCACCCACCATTTTCCCCCAGCAATGCCCCTGCAGCACCCTCCATTTTCCCCAGCAATGCCCCTGCAGCACCCTCCATTTTCCTCCACTATGCCCCTGCAGTACCCTCCATTTTCCTCCACTATGCCCCTGCAGCACCCACCATTTTCCCCAGCAATGCCCCTGCAGCACCCTCCATTTTCCCCAGCAATGCCCCTGCAGCACTCTCCATTTTCCTCCACTATGCCCTGCAGCACCCTCCACTTTCCTCCACTATGCCCCTGCAACACCCTCTACTTTCCCAGCAATGCCCCTGCAGCACTCTCCATTCTCCCCAGCAATGCCCCTGCAGCACCCTCCACTTTCCCCAGCAATGCCCCTGCAGCACCCTCCATTTTCCCCAGCAATGCCCCTGCAGCACCCTCCACTTTCCCCAGCAATGCCCCTGGAGCACCCTCCATTTTCCCCAGCAATGCCCCTGCAGCACCCTCCATTTTCCCCAGCAATGCCCCTGCAGCACCCTCCATTTTCCCCAGCAATGCCCCTGCAGCACCCTCCATTTTCCCCAGCAATGCCCCTGCAGCACCCTCCACTTTCCCCAGCAATGCCCCTGCAGCACCCCCACCTTTCCCAGGAACACAAAGTGGGGCTAAACAGAGCTTAACAGTAGCCAAAGACCTCAAAAGTAAGGGCCCTTGCACACAACCATAAGCCCTCCGTGAGCAGGCCATACGTCTCAGAGCGGCATTGATCACATACACAGTGCACAGCCTTATAGATTACAATGATACTGCGCATGTCGGGCCTCCCGCGGGAAGATTTTCTCGTCCAGGTCGTCATTCACATGCTGTATGATAGCAACAATTTGTCTTATGGGTGCTGAAAGTCACAGGCAAATGGACACATTTTTTGGTTGCCCATTTTGTGCGCAACCAAAGCCGCCAGGCAGCCCTAGCCTAAGGGTACGGCTAAACAGCGACACTGGTTGCGATCAGGACTGCAGGGGCATTGCAATGTAGCAACGATCCCATAGTAATGAAAGGGGTCACAACCTGTGACCCCTGAATGACAAAAAATCCAGCACAGTTGGACTTTTTGCAATTCAAGGGTTGCAGTTGTGGCTCACATGCAAAATTAATTTTCACGGGATCACCGCTACACTGCAATGCTCCTGCGATCATGGCCGCGACCAGCGTTGCCGTATAGCAGTTCCCTTAGTAGAATTTTCCACCTCTCTAGTTCCCCTGCAGAATGGAGGTCAGGGGACACTCCTTCTCCTAACAGGTGGAGGATTCTTGTGGATAAACACCTTCAAAAAGTTGTCCATGAAACAAAAAGTTTCAATGAGTTAAGGGCCCATTCACACGACTGTATTATTGCGGGTCCGCAAAAATGTGGACCCGCAATACCACGGGTGCTGCTCGGTTTGAGTTCCGCAGCATTGAAAATGCCTATACTTGTCCATTGTTGCGGGCAAGTATAGGACATGTTTCTTTTTTTTTTTGCGGTATAACTTCCGTGAGAAACGGAAAGGCGATGCACACCATTTTTTTTCTCCCATAGAAGTGAATGGGTCCGCATATTATCCGCAAAATTGCGGATAATATGAGGAAATGTGCATACGGTCGTGTGAATGGGCCCTAAGAGTAAATGATTTGGAGTAAAATAACATTGAACATTTCCAGGTGAAATGCGACCACCTCTTACCAATATGGGGTATGATGGCCAGCTTCCAAAGCCTTCGCAAAGTGACCGGTGGCCTGGAAAAGCTCCAGCAAGGTGCTGATCTTATGTTCGGGACTGGTCCTCTCCATGGCAGTGCTTAGACAGACAGGGATGGATGGCACCATGGCGGCGAGGGTCTGTATCAGCAGAACGGTCACTACTTCGTGAGGCTTCTTAAATATCTGTGACAAAGAGAAAAAGTTTAAATCTTATGCATGCAGCTAAATCGGGGTAGTCAGAGAATCGGGGTAGTCAGAGAATCGGGGTAGTCAGAGAATCGGGGTAGTCAGAGAATCGGGGTAGTCAGAGAATCGGGGTAGTCAGAGAATCGGGGTAGTCAAGTATGCACACTACCACTCCAATCGCTGCCTGACGGAGCTGAACTCTGCTATCTTCCCTCAGTCCCACAGACTTTGAATAATTAAGCAGTACTGAAAATACCAATCCTTTCAGACAGGTGACATGGACGCCCGTTCTGGCAATTATTACCTGTTCAGAGGATAATTTATTATTGCTGGGATTGCCCTTAAAGGGGTTGTCTCACTTCAGCAAATGGCATTTATCATGTAGAGGAAGTTAATAGAAGGCACTTACTAATGTATTGTGATTGTCCATATTGCCTCCTTTGCTGGCTGGATTTATTTTTCCATCACATTATACGCTGCTCATTCCTATGGTTACGACCACCCTGCAATTCATCAGTGGTGGTCGTGCTTGAACAATATAGGAAAAAAGCAGCAGTCTATGTGCGCCCCCATGGTCCCGGCCACCAGAGAGGCTGATGCTTTTTCCTATAGTGTGCAAGCACGACCACCACTGCTGGATTGCAGGGTGGTCTGTAACCATGGAAACGAGCAGTGTATAATGTGATGGAAAAATGAATCCAGCCAGCAAAGGAAACAATATGGACAATCACAATACATTAGTAAGTGCCTTGTATTAACTTTCTCTACATGATAAATGCCACTTACTGAAGTGAGACAACCCCGTTAATTTACCAACCCCAGGTGAATTTTTAATGTTTAATTCAACCCAACTTTTCAAAAAAAAAAAAAAAAAGATGCAAGTATGAATTGGGCGATGCAATTTTCAGAAAATGCTTCAAATGTTTTTAAAATAATTACCATTTCATTGGCCCTCTGAGACTTTCACCTATCATTGGTTACTTTTCCTATTAATATCAATGGAGAAGGATTTGCTCACCAATCTCTCCAATAAAGTCTACGGGGAAGGACACCTGTTCTCCTGATCCTGCAACAATGGGTCCGGGAACTAAGGATGAGCGAACCCAGGTTCTGGTGGGTTTGGAAGTCCATTATTGGCTCCGTTATAAAGGAATTCGTGACGGATTGCAAAACGGGAGCCTTTAAGAGGGATTCCGTTTTGATCCGTCGTAAAAGAAGTCTATGGCCAAGTATAACAGATCCATCTGGTTTCTGTTATGCCGGAAGTCCTGCATAACGGAAACCAGACAGATCCGTTATGCTTGGCCGTAGACTTCTATTATGACGGATCAAAACGGAATCCCTTCTTAAAGGCTCCCGTTTGGAATCCGTCAACAAATTCCGTTATAACAGAACCTATTACGGAATTCCGAACCCGGGTTCGCTCATACATATCATATCACACATTTACAGCATATCGTGTGTATATGCTATGAACATCCAAGGCATAGCAGAGCTGGAGAGGGTTCAGAGGAGGGCAACTAAAGTCATAACTGGAATGGGTGGACTACAGGACCCAGAAAGATTATCAAAATTAGGGTTATTCACTTAAGAAAAAAGACGACTGAGGGGAGATGTAATAACTATGTATAAATATATCAGGGGTCAGTACAGAGATCTCTCCCATCATCTATGACTGTGACGAGGGGACATCCTCTGCATCTGGAGGAAAGAAGGTTTGTACATAAACATAGAAGAGGATTCTTTACGGTAAGAGCAGTGAGACTATGGAACTCTCTGCCTGAGGAGGTGGTGATGGTAAGTTCACTAAAAGAGATCAGGAGGGGCCTGGATGTAATATTACAGGTTATAGTTACTAGAGACGGGTCGTTGATCCAGGAAGTTATTTTGATTGCCTGAGTCGGGAAGGAATTTTTTTTCCCGTAAAGTGAGGAAAACTGTCTTCTACCTCACAGGGTTTTTTTTTTGGCTTCCTCTGGATCAACTTGCAGAATAACAGGAAGAACTGGATGGACGGATGTCTTTTTTCGGCCTTATAAACTATGTTACTATGGGAATACCCCGTATAAACGTATTACAAGTTCACATGGTCGCCAGGATCCCATTATATCGGTATGACAGGTGCTGTGTGCGTGAGGCTGTATAACAATTCACATCAAGGGCAGGCAAAAGATTTGCATATCTACTTTACATTCCTAAAAGCCAGATAGCAATCTCTTAGGTCTCGACATATTAAAAAAGAAAAAAAGGAAATCACATGAAGGAGCAGCGTCACAAGATGTGAAGAGCTTTACTGTACCGGGGGTTTATGAGGAGGAGGAGGGTCGCTCATTTTACAGTAGGTCGACATGAAAGGTAGGGGGGGGGGATATAAAGTGACCTAGATCCTTTCAGGTCTGGGTGACATAACGGGAGGTGGTATAATCAGGCTGTGGGAATGTGCCGCCACACATCAGATAAGGGGAAGGATCAATTAGAACATCAGGTTCAGACCGCAGGTGCCCGGTGGACAGGCCGTAAAACTTATCAAGTGCTTATATCAGGACGGAGCAGTGAAGCACGGATCGTTACGCCAATCTACATCACAATCGAAGGTTTCCACTTCCCAGGGAGGCAGCTTAGGGTTGGTACTGGCTCTCCTTAAAGAGAACCGCTGTGTCTGGAGACTTATTGGCAATGCTCCATGGGAAAATAATAGGCAAAAGAGGTATTTCTAAGAACCATCTTGCTAGCGCCGCCTCTTGAAAGTGGCTCCCTACGTGTCAAAGTCTGCCTTGGGACACAGGGGAAAATATGGATGGATATTTGGCTTGGCTATTTTTCCTTGCCATGTCCCAAGGCTTGTTATAAGGTCGGACTGAGCGATAGGGACCTATTTTCAAAAGGTGGCGCTAGTGAGACGGTTCTCTACGTCTTTGCATATCACTTCCCAGGGACTGACCTTAAAGAAGAACTCCCGCAAAAAATTTTATTCCATGTCCTGCTAGAAATGTACATGATGTAATCTGTAGTGAATGTCATTTTCTTACCAGTAGCTGAATTTTTGAGTTATATCTCCCTGATGCTTCTCATCTGTGTCATGTGACTAGGAATCAGACCCACCAACTCACACAGAGACTTATGTGTGGACAGGAAGTCTAATTCTCTATGTATTCCTATGGGAGCCTCACTTTCAGTCTCATAGGAATGAATAGAGCAGTGACTGGCTTCCTGTCCTGGGTCAGTTGGAGGTCAGGGAGTTGGTCACATGACCCAGCTACAATAAGAAGAAAGGGGATAACTCAGAATTACAGTCTCTGATGAGAAGATTGTATTCACTATAGATTACATCATGCACCTTTCTAACAGGTCAGAGAATAAAAATTTTTGCGGGAGTTCTTCTTTAAACGTCTGGACATTTTCATCTGTGATTATTTGATGCAAGTGCTCTTTGTGAGTGAATGCGTTTACTCAAGTGCACTTCATCTCTACATAGGAGGAGAGTACATGTGAAGACGGTAAAAATGTTCATTTCCTCGTGACCTAGCCCCTTTTATTGAAGTGGGCTCACTGAAAATGAGCTCGGTGGGTGGTCCCACATAACCCCCACAGATTAATGGGTCTCAATATAATCCAGAGCATACTTTGGCTAATAGGGAGCAGGCCCAATAAAGAACTGGCGGGATTCATGTGTACATTGTATATCCATTTCCTTTATTTTCAACCCCATGTGAATACCAAAGATGAGTGCTGATATGCTGTGAGGAGGCCGTAGCACACCGGAGCGCTGCAGCCTCTTCAAACAGCTGATTGGTGGTGGTGCCAGGCGTCAGACCCCCGTCGATCAGATATTCTACTCCTGGAAATCCCCTTTAAAGGGGTATTCCCATCATAGACACCGCACCTATATCGAGAATGGATCAGGGAGAGTCGTGCCTGGAGGACCCCGGGTTTCCCAGGGTCCGGCCACCACCAGGCCCAGCTCCCCGCTGCTCCCATAGAAATGAATGGGAGCGCACTGCGCATGCGCGGCCACAGCTCCCATTCATTTCTATGGAGTCGACAGAAATAGCCGAGCCAGTGCGCATGTGGAGGGCGGCTGCGCATGTGCCCTCTTCAGCTTTTCCCGTTCCGTTCTCGATATAGGTACGACCCACATCTATCAGACAATGGGGGCAGATCTTAGCGATATACACGCATTGTCTATGATGGGAATACCCCTTTAAGACCTATGGCTCAGTTCACATCAGTGATGGAAGCTCTAGCAGAAGCCTCCGTTGCAGACCCTGGTTAAAAAAAATACCGCTGCACGTAGAATAGTGGAAACCGTAACAGAAACCTGACAGACCCCATTATAGTCAGTGGGATTCGTCGGGGCACCGTTGGTGTCCAGCATTTTTCTTCCATTTTCTGTTCCTAGAGCAAAACAGAAAAGCAGTAAAATTGCGCTAATGTGAACCTAGCCTAGTAGACACACATAGGAATCTTAGATCTGTGAGAGGCTCGGTGGGACGTCGTACTATAGAGCAGCTGATCTGTCCCTGTGCCCGCCAGTAACATGGAGGGGTCATTTTTCAGAAGCTCCGTGGTATGTAATTCATGACTAGAGACAGCACCTACCTGTGAGACCCACTGAAGCTGTGTGTGCCATGCACTGAGCAGGGTGTCGTAAAACTCCGTCAGCTGCCGATCCAGGGACATCTCGCTCTGACAAAGATCCTGCCACGCCGATACCAGCTGAACCTGACGGGGAGCACAGCGTTAGTATCACATACATTGGGGAGAACATTACAGAACGGGTAACTTTCCTTATATTCAGCAGCATTTTATACAGACTATCATCATACACATCACATTGAATGGAGCTACCGTAAATCCGAGTTTGGGTCCGTGACATGTACAAATGCATGGCGTCAGCCTCGGACCTCTGCTGGGGATTCCAGGGGCGTCCATGTTTGAGTCTAATCTCTAAACCACGGGCCTTATAACACATGGCTCTCAAGTTGTTGCGACACTACAACTCCTAGCATGCTCTACGGGCCACAAGCTGTCTATTATTTAGGAGTCAGCGGAGAATACAATCCCGTAATATAATCCTTAAAGGGGTTGTCTCATCATGGACAATGGGGCATATCGCTAGGATATGCCCCCATTGTCTTATAGGTGCGAGTCCCACACCTATATTGAGAATGGAGCCCCGCAAGTGAAGGAGGGCCCACTGCGCATGCGCAGCCGCCCTCCATTTATTTTCTATGGGGCCGGCGAAAATTCCGTCGGCCCCATATTAATGAATGAGAGCAGGGGCCGCGCATGCGCGCTGCACTCCCGTTCGCTTCTATAGGGAGCAGGCTTGGTGGCGGCCGGACCGGAGTCCTCCAGCCACCACCTTTCAGGGCTCCATTCTCGATATAGGTGGGGGTCCCAGCGGTGGGACCCGCACCTACAAGACAATGGGGGCATATCCCAGCGATATGCCTCCATTGTCTAAGATTAGACCCCTTTATAGGGTTTGTCTTGTTTGGAAAACCAATATGCTGCGTCAGCCTACCCCTGACAACCACGGTATCACACGGGGCCCACGGCTACTGCGATCCTCTGCAGCAGTTCTGTGTAGTGGTCGACAGAGGGGAATCTCTGATGAGACAACCCTTTAAAGGGGCAAATTCAGTCTAAAAAGTGACAACTGAAATGGACTGGTTTCTGAGAAGTGCTACAGAAGGACTCGGGGATGACTAAGTGCTGATGAGGGTAAGGTCAAGATCTTGCCACACAGTGGAGGAAGTGTACCCAACGTTTTATAGGGAATGTTGGCTTATGAAGATAAGAAGAGCTTTTTCAGTTATCGGCAGTGATCTGTTTCAAATAAGCTCCACCCGTGTTGGCAAAGAAGGGGTCAGGGCTACGTCACGTACCTGTACAGCTGGCACGGAGCGAGACGCGTCACTGAGGCTCCCCTGTGTTACAGTATGTACTGTACTGATGTGTCAGAGGACGTCGGCATGCCGTGCTATCGCTTCTTAGTTTCATTCACACAGCAAAGGGGGCAATGATCTGAGTATGGTGGCGCCAGCCTAATAACGGGCACACTCCCACCCCTCCGGCTCCGCAGGTTACTAGTGCATCACTCCTGAAACTAACAGGGGATTCGGATTTCTGCAAACTTGTAATACAAGGGGGAAAAGCCCACTGTGGATTTGCAGAGAAAAATGCACAAATTACGGTGTTTTAGCACGCCGCCGGGCTTTTCTCCGGAGGTCTACAGGTAGGTACCTGGAAACAGTATCCAAACGGATACTACAATGGTTCTATTCAATTAAAGGAGCGCCAAATAATTCATCTTAGAACAACTTTCTGTTCATCTCTCTTTGGCGGACAGGACAGTGTAGTCTCCCATAGTGATTTCCAGGGGTGACGGCCACCGCTGCAGAGCAGATACAAGACGGCTGGGTAGGGACCTGCACATGTGTGCTCTCACGGGCCTGGCCAGTGCTTATTCCTATAGAGTGCAGGCACGACCACTGCTGCTGGATTACAGGGTGGTCGTAACCTCTGGAAACGAGCAGTGTATCATGTGATGGGAAAATGAAGCCGGCCAGCAGAGGAAGCAACATGGACAATCACAATACATTAGTAAGTGCCTGGTATTAACTTGATAAACACCATTTGCTGAAGTGAGACAACCCCTTTAATTGAAAAACCCCTAGCGTGCTAACAACCCCACCCCGTCGATCCACAAAAGCAATTGTAGGTGATAATAATTTCCAGCGTGCAACAGGACGCCGGATGCCAGAAATAGTGACCAAATAAGCTTACAGAAATGCAGATTGTGTTACCAGCTTTCTCCTTAAAGTCAGAAAGAAAAATCCTTACAAAACCTAAACAGTCTACAACACTATACAAAGGCCTTAAGATACAATGCATGTTAAATATAGAACATTGGGCACAGGCGGGATAATATTACAAGCCGTGGGAATCTAACCATTATATGTATATATGACCTTATCCTTAAATGGCTATTCCGGTTATAGAAAGTTATTCCCTATCACGAGAGCAGGGGCTCCGTATCCAGTGAGCGTATCCCCCCCTTGAAATGGATAGAGCAACTGGTTGGAAAAGCGCGCCAAGGGATAACTTTCTATAACCGGAATACCCCTTTAAAGAGGTTTTCATGAATTTAAAGAGCTTTTTCTGGCCGTAAAATACTGGTAACCTATACTCAGGATACGTCATCAATATCTGATTGCCAGGGGGTCCGACATCCGCGCCGCCACCGATTGGCTGCAAACCAGTGCCATACACTGTATAGTGGCTATGCTTGGCATTGCAGACCTGGCCCATTCACTTGAAGGGGTTGTCTCATGATGGAATGGGAGCATATCGCTAGAACGTGCCCCCATTCTCTTATAGGTGCGGGATCCGCACCTTTATCCAGAACGGAACCCCAAAAGTGAAGGAGGGCGCACTGTGTATACACAGCCGCCCTCCATTCATTTTCTAAGGGGCTGGTGAAAATAGCTGAGCACTGGTTCGGCTATTTCCGTCTGCTCCATAGAAGTGAATGGGAGCGGGGGCCGCGCATGCGCAGTACGCAGCCATTCATTTCTATGGGGAGACGGCTTGGTGGTGGCTGGACCGGAGTACTTCAGCCACCACCTTGCGGGGCTCCGTTCTGGATATAGGTACGGGTCCCAGCACCTATAAGACAATGGGGGCATATCCTAGCGATATGCTCCATCATGAGACAACCCCTTGAAATAGGACTGAGCTGCGCCTAGGCCGTGTGACCAATGAACAGGACATCACTGGCCTAGGAAAAGACTCGTCAAACAGCTGTTCGGCGGGGGTGGTAAGAGTCGGACCCCCACTGATCTGATATTGATGACTTATCCTGATGATGTACTTATGGAAAACCCTTTGAATACTGATGACCACTCCTCAGAATAGGTCATCAATACCATACATTTAAGGGTCATTAAAGTCAACAGGAACAGTGATGAGCTCTGTCCAATACAAAGTAGATGGGAGCCGTCTGCTTTTGCCAAACAGCTGATGGGTGGGGGTGCGCTATGTCGAACCCCCGCCAATCAGCTAGTGATGGCCTACCCTCACTTAATAAAAGGTGAACAATCATTTTATAACCAGAGGTAGAAGCCCTGGGCTACCGCCGGCCGTCCCATAGAAGTGAGCAGTGGTCATGAATGTGCACCACCGCTTCATTCACAAATGGGACTCAGGGACCCCCATTCTCAAAATCTGTCGGGGGCCCGGCAATCATACATTTCTCTGCCCTGTACAAAAGTGATAAATGCAGTTAAAGGGGTTATCCCATGAATAATGTAAAAAATGAAAATCAGACATCGTATAGGACATGACAATCTCTTTATAACAAAGCTAGAACCAGCCCTGTACCTCACATGGATCCAGAGATCTCCCCATTCATTGCTCTGCTAGATTTATATCAAGCTGACAGCTCAAGGGGAGTGTCTTTTCTGTTGCAGCTCAGGGGGCGTGTCCATGCTCTCCCTATCACAGCTCAGGGGGCGTGTCCATGATCTCCCTATCACAGCTCAGGAGGCAGTTGAAAGATGAAACTGAGCATGTGCGGCCATCTCAGTGAGCAGGACAAAGAAATAAGAAATTAAGTGGCGCTATACAGATACATTTTATTGAATAACTCAATAGCTATACAAAATATTTAATTACATGCAATTACAAAAGTATTCAGATCCAGGTGCTGATTTGAAAACTGTGGAATATTTTTCATGGGACAACCCCTTTAAGTGGAAAATTCTTAGCATGCTATTAACAACCTTACTCCACAAAAGCAAGTGTTGGTCATAATACAATTTCCAGCGTACTAAGGCCCTATTATATTAATACTATAATAGACGCCAAAAATAGTGACCATGTACGCTTACATAAAGGCAGCTCGTGTTACCAGCTTTACAGCCACATAGACAACTCCTCACAAAACCTACTACACAGTGTAAGTCTAATGTAAAGGCTGGAATAAGACACAAAGCAGATGTTAATTATAGAATATTACCTACAGGCCGGGTAATATTACAAGCCGTGCGAATCATACATTATAGTGCGTCAGAAGGAGAAACAAAATTGGCCTTATTCTTAAAGGGGGTTTCCATGAATTTTATTATTGATGACCTATACCTCGGCTAACTCATCAATATCAGCCCATTAGGGGGGTCAGACTCCCAGCACCCCCACCGAACAGCTGTTTGAAGGGACCGCAGCACTCAAGTGAATGTTGTGGCCTCTTCCTCGGCCTGTGATGTCATGTCCATCGGTCACGTGGCCTTTCTGCTGCTCAGCCCTATTCAAGTAAAGGGGACTGAGCTGCAATACCAAGACCGCCCATTATGCAATGTGCGGCGCTGTGCTGGGTATAATATGAAGTGGCTGCAGCGCTCAAGGCTCTCCAAGTGGAGGTGCTGGGAGTCAGACCACCACAGATGAAATAAAAAAAGGTTATATTCTTTAAAGGGGTTTTCTGGGATTTTACTACTGATGACCTATCCTCAGGATAGGTCATCAGTATCTGATCGGTGGGGGTCTGACACCCGGGACCCCTGTCGATCAGCTGTTTGAGAAGGCACCGGCGCTCCCATAAGCACTGCGGCCTTCTCTTAGCTTTCCCTAGGCCAGTGACTTCACATTCATCAATCACGTGGCCTAGGAGCAGCTCAGCCCCATTCAAGTGAATGGGGCTGAGCACAATACCAAGCACAGCCACTATACAATGTACGGCGCTGAGCTTATAATGACCCCCCCCAATGCCCGGACCCAGTCATATGGGTTATACTTACCCAGCTTCCTGGCACCCGCATCGCTTCTAATGCCTGCATGGCCACTTACCTGCTCCCAGTCTGTCATCTTGCTCATTGACAGGTTCAGGTGCTCTACTGCAGCCCACAACTGGCCTCAGTGGTGATGTGTCCCCAAGCGGCACCTGACCCGACAGTGACATGATGGCTGCAGCAACAAATAGGATCCCGTCCTTGCAGAAGTTGCCGACAGACGGGGGGGGTAAAGAGAACCAGGGAGCCAGAACAGAGCGGTGGGGTGCAGGTGAGTATGGATTATTTCAAAGGTACTGCTGGCTGAGGGGCAGTTTTAAAAAAAAAAAAAAAAAAAAAGCTGGACAATCCCTTTAAAGGGGTTTTCTGGGATAGGTCATCAGTATCTGATCGGTGGGGGTCCGACACCTGGGACACCCGCCGATCAGCTGTTTGAGAAGGCACCGGTGCTCCCATGAGTGCTGCAGTCTTCTCTTAGTTTTTCTTAGGCCAGTGACATCACGTTCATCAGTCACGTGGCCTAGGAGCGGCTCAGCCCCATTCAAGTGAACGGGGCCGACCACTATACAATGTACGGCGCTGTGCATTAAGGAGCTGAAAGAAGGACACAGGACTCACAGGAATGCCAGTGCCTTCTCAAACAGCTAATTGGTGGGGCTCCCGGGTGTAGGACCCCCACCGATCAGATACTGATGACCTATCCTGAGGATAGGTCATCAGTAGTAAAATCCTGGAAAACCCCTTTAGGCACCTAACTAGGCCACGTAAGGGTTTGTTTGTTTCCCCTTTTAACGCTGAATAATGGCTGGACTCGTGTGGTCTATAATATCCCATACGTCTAATGAAAAGCAATAGCAGATATCTTCTTTTATTCCGTCCTATGGCCAATGTAATAAAATTCCCCCAAAGGCACCAATGGACGAAAAGGAAAGACACAGGAGATGTGCCACGTAGATAATTTTAGCAGATTAATGACATATTATTACCAGCTTGTAAATTTAAGTTTCACCCAATAGGCAATGACGAAGGTGCATATCGTACCTGGTTTTACCAGCCATTCCATTAAGCATCCGCACAATGACTGCTGCAGACTAAATTATTTCTGGTTTATTCCACTAAGACCAGACCGGCTTTATACCTCATAAGTCAATGAACATTATTAGGAGATTTTTTTATTTTTTATAATATCAAAGTGTGTTCCAGTATGGGGGAGACTGTCCATACACCAAGGTCCTCGCTTATAATACTTAAAGGGGTTATCGAACCCCAAAAATGCCCCCACTTCCTTCCCAAATGCCCAGGCCCCTCACACAGATTTTATTTACCTTGCTCCCCGGCACCCATGTAGCTTCTGCTGCCCGCGCTGCATCTCCCCGTTGCGTGGATCACAAAATCCGGTGATGTGGAGGGAGCGGTCAGCCAATAGTAGGCCATGATAGGAACGAGCCTCCCCAGCATGTTTTGATCCACGCGTTGGGGAGATGCAGCAGCGGCCGTACGGGCAGCAGAAGCAACGTGGGTGTCAGGGAGCGAGATCAGTACAATCTGTGTCAGGGCCCTGGGCATTGGGGGGGAATTTTTGGGGTTGGATAACCCCTTTAAAGGGCAGTAGTGTCTTCCCTTGGACCAGCGTTGCGGCCTCTTAATAGTGTAGCGGCGTACATTGTATAGTGCGGCCCTCAATACCATTCTGTGCGGCCCCCAACCGTCTGGTAACAGACATGTATGTCTATGTCTTGTGGCTGCTGACATGTATCTTTCATGTATTAGATGGGAGTCCTGGAAGTGTAACTGGACATTTAGGATACATACTGTACGTACAATATGCCATAAATACAGTATTTCAGTTTACAATACCCCTTTAAGTTTTATTTTCGGCCTCTGACAATGTGGCCCCCCAACCAGAAAAGGTTGTGCACCCCTGGTATAGAGGCTGTGCTTGCTATTGCAACTCAGTCCTATTTACTTGAATAGGACTCTGCCGCACAAAGACAGACGTGACGTCACAGGCCAAGGAAGAGGTCACAGCCCCTTTTTTATGTTTTGGGCAATTCGTCAGTATGGCTCCACAGTAAGATTTTTAAGGTTTTTTACTCTTGCCCGGATTAATCTCATTTGGAGAAGATGCATACAGAGATTAAAGGGTTTTTCTGGGATATAGATATTGGTGACCTATCCCCCCCTGATCAGCTGTTCACAGTAGCCAGAGACGCCAGAACTAATACACAGACACAAGCACATCTCCGTTCACTGAGCTGGCCATGCCGGGATGCTGCAGCTCCCATCCAAGCGAATAAGTGCCTACTGAAAGTCACTTTACATGCCATGCAGTACATCAATGAAGCAAGAGTGGGCGTGATAACAGCTCAGAAATTGACCGCAAGCGTAACCTTTAAACTAGTTAAGCAAATCTGGTCGCTTGTAGACTAGATGATTCACACAATTTCTCTTTCACGCTCTCTTGGGGGGTCAGAGATCACTTATAGGATTCCCGTACTTGAAATATTTTAACTAGCAGCTGCCAACGCTGAGGGAGGTGAGCGAGAATACGTTCTGATGCCTCTTGTGGACAGGTTAATGAAAGTCTGTAGAGTCAGAGAGAAGCTCGTGTACTTCACATACCTTGTGGCACTTGTAGTAGTACGCCAGCAGCTGCGGCATCCGGTCAATCTCACTAAAAACCTTCACAAACATTTTTGCCTGATCTGTGAATAGAAGACGAGATTACATGAAACACGGCGGGTGGATTTGGCTGTTGCCAAATATACAGATCATGGTTAAAAGGGTTATCCAACCCCTACAATGACCTGCCCAATGCCAGGGCCCCTCATATAGGTGATACCCCTTTCCCCAGCATCCGCGTCGCTCCCGATCCCCACACGGTCACCGCCGCAGCAGAGCGAGGATCAGAAGCCACACGGGTGCCAGGGAGCAGGGTAAGTCTAACCTATATGAGGGGCTTGGGCATTGGGGAAGGGGGGCCATCATTCAATGAAAACCATCCTTACCTATACCATATTAAAAGGCTCATTCAGCCAAATGGAGATGGTAAAACTATGGAGGGAGATGACTCTGTCACTGCTCATCTCGGAACAAAGAACCATCAGACAGATTTAAAAAAAAAACTAATCTGCCCAATTCCTGCTTCCCTAATGGGTGTGAGGACAGTGGAGCCACCCCAATAAACAGTAAACTGTTGGTGAATCCTGGCCTCTTTCCTCCCTACCCTGGCAATTTTTTACTTTTAAGACACAAATGTAATTACTCATTAATCTTAATTAATCCAACCAGTCAGATTTCTTGGGCTCTCACTTCTTAGTCAGAATTTCCTTTCATATTTGTGGGTCACATACGAATAAGTATTTAGTGCAACAGCGCCACCTGCTGTCAACAACAGTGTACTGCGGCAGTGAGGAAGTATAGCTAGTACAACTCCTGTTCGTTTGTATGCCCTATTAAGTAATATGGACACTACAGGGGGGGAAGAATCACAACTAGAAATATTGGGGGGCCACTACAAAGTGTGGCTCTCCTTCTATAGGACAAAATAAACTATACTCCACAGAATAAACGGTGTCCTCCCTAGGATGGGAGCCATAAGTGTGAATGGCAGGCTACATCTTGGCAGACAAAAAATGCATTAGATTGACATTAGATTGACATCTACAGATGACAGCAGACTGCATTGTATGGGGTACCCAACCTTACCTGTGGATTGGCTATTGAAAGCTGCAACTATCTGGGGGCTGCACATGGCTTCCAATCGATTCTTCAGGGCCTCCAGGTAGACACATTTTTCGGAGTAATCTGGGGTGTCCACCAGCATAGTCAGGCTCACCTGCATACTGGTCAGCTTCTCAGAGATCACAGTGATGTTCTGATAAAAGAGAAGACCATCAGGCTTGTCTTACTGCTCCCCCGCAGGAGGAATGCAAAATATTAAAGCGTTTTTGAGATCCAGGTGAAATTTCAGAAAATTTCTTCAAAAACATTTGAATGTCTTGGAAAAGACTATTTCCAGGCGTGCGGCCTGCAGAAGGTTTTGCTGATGCTCCTCAAGGTGGTGACGTAAAGACCTCACATCTCATGATCACAACAAGTGGGGCCTTTCCATGGCTGGCCGCTGTGGTCATGTGACATGACATCTCAATGGCGCTGGCTGTACGGCATGCTGCAGCAATGAGAGGAGGTTTTCTCAGGACTATCAGTACACAGTAAGGAATAGGTATTCCTATAATGTATTCTATAACGTGGCATCAAAAATGGATCTAGATGGTTTCCAAGACCTAGCAGACCCTTCAAAGACTCCTTAACCCCTAACTGTTTTGAGTCCAGCTCCAGCAGCGGGAAAAGTAGCTAACTGGGGGGTGGGCTGCTTTAGAGGCTGCTACCTCCTGAATGGTAGCAGCTAGAAACATGCAACTGATCTTCCTTGAAAGTAGATATCCCAAGCTTTCAGACAGTACCAGAATGACGGCAATACGTGCAGGACAGGGGAAGATATCACTGATTGAAATCGGGATGCTGTGAATGCAGCTAAAAATGAAAGTAAAAAAAGTTTTACTCGCGATTATTCCCGACTTGATTTCTAACAGTGATTTTTCCTCTGCTGCTTGGACTTTAGCTGTAGAGATGAGCAAACGTGCTAGTAACGAGCACTGTACCGCTCGGCTCCCCTGAGGAGGACGGAAGCGGCTGCCTGCGCCCATGCGAGCACAGGGGAGCCGAGCGGTACAGTGCTCATTACGAGCACGTTCGCTCATCTCTATTTAGCTGTCATTTTGGTCTTGTATGAAAGCCTGGACTGTCAGCTTTTCATACAAGACCAATTGCATGTTTCTAGCTGCTACCATTGAGGAGAGATCACCATCTAAAGCAGCCCTCCCCCCTCCAGGTAGCTACTTTTCACACTGCCCGAGCTGGACTTGGGCAGAACAGTTAGGTGGTTAAAGGGCATCTGTCAGCAGTTTTGTACCTATGACACTGGCTGATCTGTTACATGTGCACTTGGCAGCGGAAGACATCTGTGTTGGTCCCATGTTCATATGTGTCCGCATTGCTGAGAAAAATGATGTTTTAATATATGCAAATGAGCCTCTAGGAGCAACGGGGGTGTTGCCGTTACACCTAGAGGCTCCGCTCTCTCTGCAACTGCTACACTCTCTCTATTTTGATTGGCAGGACCAGGTGTGATGATGTTTACACTGCCTGGTCCTGTCAATCAAAGTGCAGAGGCTGCGGCAGTTGCTGAGAGAGCAGAGCCTCTAGGTGTAACGGCAACACCCCCGTTGCTCCTAGAGGCTCATTTGCATATATTAAAACATCATTTTTCTCAGCAATGCGGACACATGTGAACATGGGACTAACACAGATGCCTTCAGCTGCCAAGTGCACATGTAACAGGTCAGCCAGTGTCATAGGTACAAAACTGTTGCTTTAATATATGCAAATGAGCCTCTAGGAGCAACTTGTTCCGGCAAAAAAAAAAACAACCTTCATGAAGCTACGGCAAAGAAATTATTGGTATCAGCTTAAGACCTGTGGAATAAAAGTAACATGTTTTATATCTTACAACAAATGGTATAAAAATTGAAAAAAAAGGGAAAAAAAAGCAATGGTAGAATTAAAGATCCCCCACCCCACCCTCAAACAAGCCAACGAATAAAAAGGCCCAAAACAGGCCGCATCCTAGGAGTAAAACATATAAGCGATATGTATGGTGAGTGAAATACTGTCCTTTATAAGTAAAGTACCTGAGTCTTGAAGGTCTCTTCGATGTCTGCACTCAGAGTACTCCACTTGTCAGCTTCTTGAAGGGATTCCGAAGCCAACTGCATCCGCGACTTCACTTTATCCATCTCCACAAGGACCTACAGATACAAGCACCAGTCAGATCAAGAGGAGCGGAGGGGTGCAAAATGTTCTCCAAATGACTCTGTATACGAGCGACTACTTCTCACCTGCATAGACTGTGCAGTGTCCTGCTCAAACTTCTTGATATCCTCCTTCACAAGAATCATCTGCTCCTTCAAAAAAGCTGCTTCTTGCCGGAGAGCCTCCACGTCACGTAGCACCCGCGGCATGTTCTGCAGGGCCTGATGGCTGCTCTCTGTGGGGGACATTAATGTCACTACTGCACTTAAAGGGGTGGTATCGCACGGTGTAAGGGGAACACAAATACTCAGCTAGTTAAAGCACCGTTCAGAAGATTATATCATACACTGCTCAGATGACTTATGTATAGGAGAACTGTAAGGACACAGGACTGCAGGGTCGGAAGGGAGTAACACGGGACTGCAGGGTCAGAAGGGAGTAACACGGGACTGCAGGGTCAGAAGGGAGTAACACGGGACTGCAGGGTCAGAAGGGAGTAACACGGGACTGCAGGGTCAGAAGGGAGTAACACGGGACTGCAGGGTCAGAAGGGAGTAACACGGGACTGCAGGGTCAGAAGGGAGTAACACGGGACTGCAGGGTCAGAAGGGAGTAACACGGGACTGCAGGGTCAGAAGGGGAGTAACACACGACTGCAGGGTCAGAAGGGAGTAACACACGACTGCAGGGTCAGAAGGGAGTAACACACGAACTGCAGGGTCAGAAGGGAGTAACACACCGACTGCAGGGTCAGAAGGGAGTAACACACGACTGCAGGGTCAGAAGGGAGTAACACACGACTGCAGGGTCAGAAGGGAGTAACACACGACTGCAGGGTCAGAAGGGAGTAACACACGACTGCAGGGTCAGAAGGGAGTAACACACGACTGCAGGGTCAGAAGGGAGTAACACACGACTGCCAGGGTCAGAAGGGAGTAACACACGACTGCAGGGTCAGAAGGGAGTAACACACGACTGCAGGGTCAGAAGGGAGTAACACACGACTGCAGGGTCAGAAGGGAGTAACACACGACTGCAGGGTCAGAAGGGGAGTAACACACGACTGCAGGGTCAGAAGGGAGTAACAGACGACTGCAGGGTCAGAAGGGAGTAACAGACGACTGCAGGGTCAGAAGGGAGTAACAGACGACTGCAGGGTCAGAAGGGAGTAACAGACGACTGCAGGGTCAGAAGGGAGTAACAGACGACTGCAGGGTCAGAAGGGAGTAACAGACGACTGCAGGGTCAGAAGGGAGTAACAGACGACTGCAGGGTCAGAAGGGAGTAACAGACGACTGCAGGGTCAGAAGGGAGTAACAGACGACTGCAGGGTCAGAAGGGAGTAACAGACGACTGCAGGGTCAGAAGGGAGTAACAGACGACTGCAGGGTCAGAAGGGAGTAACACACGACTGCAGGGTCAGAAGGGAGTAACAGACGACTGCAGGGTCAGAAGGGAGTAACACACGACTGAAGGGTCAGAAGGGAGTAACACACGACTGCAGGGTCAGAAGGGAGTAACACACGACTGCAGGGTCAGAAGGGAGTAACACACGACTGCAGGGTCAGAAGGGAGTAACAAGGGACTGCAGGGTCAGAAGGAAGTAACACAGGACTGCAGGCAGAAGGGAGTAACACGGGACTGCAGGGTCAGAAGGGAGTAACACACGACTGCAGGGTCAGAAGGGAGTAACACACGACTGCAGGGTCAGAAGGGAGTAACACACGACTGCAGGGTCAGAAGGGAGTAACACACGACTGCAGGGTCAGAAGGGAGTAACACACGACTGCAGGGTCAGAAGGAGTAACACACGACTGCAGTCAAGAAGGAGTACACACGACTGTAACACACGACGCAGGTCAGAAGGGAGTAACACAGGACTGCAGGGTCAGAAGGGAGTAACAAGGGACTGCAGGGTCAGAAGGAAGTAACACAGGACTGCAGGATCAGAAGGGAGTAACACAGGACTGCTGGATAAAATCACTAGCCTCAGCGGTCAAATGAGGTAGTCAGGTAGGTCATCACGACGACTGGCTTCATCAGTGATGTACCGCTTGTGGCTATGTCACCGCTGAAGTCAGTCATTGAATGCAGCAGAGCATGTGACTGTGCCCACACAGCGCCACACTCCAGGGACCGGAACGACGGGGAGCAATTAAGTATGGATTTTCAGTTTCAAGAGGCGGGCTGCGGGAATTAGATAATTAGATAAAATGCTATTATTTCTGGACAACCCCTTTAAGGACTCATGCAGAAGAACTTATTTTTTTCCATTTTCGTTCTTTTACAGGTCCATATGCGAAACCATTCACTTCAATGGGGCTTTAAAAAAAAACTAAAATTACTCTGTGTGCATTCTGTGTCTGTATGTCCGTTTTGCGGACAAGGAGAGGCATTGTTACAATGGATCCACAAAAAAAAACGGATGCAACACGGACATCACAAGGATGTCATCCATTTCTTTTGCAGATCCATGTTTTGCACACCACAAAATACATACAGTTATGTGCATGAGCCCTAAAGGTGATTGCCTGCAGAAATTCAGAGTTCTCTGAACATGGCGATTTCAGCAGGACCAAGCAGCTATCCAGGGTGTATGATCTGTGCAAACTCTTCACCGACGGGGTGATGATGTCGGGGTAAGAAGGGATCAACCATGTTGAATTTTAACATGCCCAATCCTTTGTTCACCCTGGAGAAAGACCACCAGAGGTGCCTGCCAGCAGATGACTTGTCTCCCCCCCCCCTACTGGAAGAACATACACACTTGTCTCAATGTATGTGAGTGGGGGAGGGGTTAAGAGTTGTGTCGGGAAAAACAGTGGTCGTCTGAACGAGCGTTTGGCCAACAGCTATAGACAGTGCATGAGGCAGATGGAGGACAGTCAGGACGTGTCCTAAATACCTTCCACTGAGTTGTTGACCTCCTGGATGAAGAGCTGGAGTTTCATAACCAGGGTTGCTGCGTGTGCGTCCACCTTCCCTGCAGCATCCTTCTGTACGGACTTGAAAGCAGCATTCACCCAATCCTTCACCTCAAAGTCATCAACGAGGAACCTGGAGAAATCCATCCTGGAGGGACGGCCTGCTAAGATAAAATGGGAACATTATCTATAGGGTGTTGTCAGAAAGAAAATGGAAGTGCAATTTAAAGAGGCTCTGTCACCAGGTTTTAACCTATGTATTTTAATACATAGGTTAAAACCCCTTAAAGGGGGTGTCCCACGAAAAATATTCTACAGTTTTCAAACTAGCACCCGGGTCTGAATACTTTTGTAATTGTATGTCATTAAAAATTTTGTACAGCTACTGAGTTATTCACTAAAATGTATCTATATAGGACCACTTAATTTCTTATTTCTTTGTCCTGCTCACTGAGATGGCCGCACATGGTCAGTTTCATCTTTCAGCTGTCTCCTGAGCTGTGATAGGGAGAGCTGAGACACGCCTCCTGAGCTGTGATAGGGAGAACTGAGACACACCCCCTGAGCTGTGATAGGGAGAGCTGAGACACACCCCCTGAGCTGTGATAGGGAGAGCTGAGACACACCAACTGAGCTGTGATAGGGAGAGATGAGACACACCAACTGAGCTGCAGCAGAAAAGACATTACCCTTGAGCTGTCAGCTTGATATAAATCTAGCAGAGCAATGAATGGGGAGATCTTTGGATCCATGTGAGGTACAGGGCTGGTTCTAGCTTTGTTAAAAAGAGGATGTCATGTACTATATGATGTCTGATTTCTCATTTTTTACATTATTCGTGGGATAACCCCTTTAAATTGCACTTTTTTAACATACCTGTATTGCAGAGTATAGCGCAGCGGTTGTGCTGAAAAAAAGAACTTTAAACATTATGCTAATGAGCCTTCGGAGCACCGGGGGGCGGGCTCTTTCTTCCTGAGCACCGCTTCTTCACCGCCCCCCCGGGCCCGAGGCTCTCCTCCTTGTCTTTGGTAACGCCCCTTCTACAACAAGATTGACAGCACTAGACCGTTTGGCCTAGCGCTGAAATTCCGGCCTGCGCAGTGCGATCGCGCCGGCGCGTGCGCAATAGCGCTTGCAGTGCCGAACACTGCAAGCGCTTCCATCCTTGTGCGCACGCGCAGTCACTTCCGGGTTCAGGGAATGTATTAAAATACATAGGTTAAAACCTGGTGACAGAGCCTCTTTAAAGGTTATGGACACCAGTTGGGGCAATATTTTTTGATTACTGCATTGTACTCATATTGAGCTAAAAATCACTTTTTAAATTGGGCTTTATTAAAAATATGGTGTGCCTTTTTCTGTACAAAGCTGAGATGCTCTAGTAGCACCCTTTGGATTTTCTGTCTGTCAGACCAGGAGCTGACGGACTCCTTATCTCTGCTCTCTGACATTATAAACACTCATTACAGCTCAGTCCTTATCTTACTGATAAGAATGACCTCTTAGTAAATTAGAGATAAGGGTTATTAGATGACCGGCACAAAGTGAAAGTGAAAGTACCAGTCACACAGCTAGAAAAACAGTTAACCCTTTGTGACAGAACGGCTCAATATTTTCAATAAAGGCCAATTGAAAAAATAATTTTAGCCAAAAATGAGTAAAATGCAATCATGAAAAAAAATTGCCTCCAAAGGTGTACATACCCTTTAAAGGGTTTGTGTCATCATGGACAATGGGGGCATATCGCTAGGATATGCCCCCATTGTCCCAGCGGTGGGACCCGCACCTGTATCCAGAACGGAGCCCCGAAAGTGAAGGAGGGTGCACTGCGCATGCGCAGACGCCCTCCATTTATTTTCTATGGGGCCGGCAAAAATAGGCTCCACAGAAATGAATGGGAGCGGTGGACAGTCATGCGTGGTACGCTCCTATTCATTTCTATGGGGAGCCGGCTTGGTGGTGGCCGGACCGGAGTGATCCAGCCACCACCTCAGTTCTATGGGACCCTCACCTATAAGACAATGGGGGCATATCCTAGCGTTGCGTTGAGCGCTTTTTTTCACGCATCAGTTCTGCTTTGCGTGAAAAACCCAGCATGTTCTATATTCTGCGCTTTTCGCACAGCCCTGGCCACATAGAAGTGAATGGGGCTTCAGTGAAAAACGTATTGCATCCTGATGTAACCTGGATGTAGTCCGGGTGTAAAGCGTTTTTCACTGATGGTTGTTAAGAGATATTGTTTGAAAACCTTCAGTTTTTTATCACGCGCGTGAAAAACACATTGCACCCGCACGGAAAAATCTGAGCAACTGAACGCAGTCGTAGACAAAACTGACTGAACTTGCCTGCAAAATGGTGTGAGTTTCACTGAGCGCATCCGGCCAATCCGTATCGTTCGTATGAAAGAGGCCTAACAGCAGGTTTGTTGCAGATATTTCTGTGACCGTCCCATTCATCTACATGGGGTTTACAGAGATCCATGCACCTGCTATAAAGAACAACCCTAATGCCCCTTTCACACGAGCGGGAGACTCGCACGTCTCCCGCAACGCATCTACAGGGCTGGACTCGGCACTGACAGGGATCGCAGAGCATTATATGTGATCCCTGTCAGTGCCGAGTCCAGCCCTGTAGATGCGTTGCGGGAGACATGCGAGTCTCCCGCTCGTGTGAAAGGGGCATAAATGTCTGCAACAAATCTGCTGGGTGTGAATACACCTGTAGGACGTATTTTCTGCAGAACTCCAAGGCCGACCCACAGGTTTCTGCTGCTAATCTGCACAAGGAAGAGCCCCATTGTCATTTAAAGGGAATAATGATGCTTAATTTGGGCAGAAAACACCAAAACTAGCCAGTTACTTCCACAGCAGAAATAATGCCTGAAATTTGAGCAAAGATTTTCCCATGCATGTGAACCAGGTTGCAGAAATGCATAAGATGAGGATTTTAATGTGGCTCTCAGTGCAGAAAGCCGGGGAAACTTTCCATTGTGTGCACATGGTGGATATTTATCAAAACTGGTTTAGTTGCCCTTGGCAACCAATCAGATTCCACCTTTCATTTTTCAGAGCAACTAAACCAGATTCCCTTGCCACCAGTTTCGATAAATCTCCCCCTCAGATGAGTGAGGTTCCAGACATTGGACTCACAGCGTGTCAGCGAGAGCACCCGTCCTGACCTCCCAGCACTGACCGGTAGCATAGCATTATATTGATTTATGATGTCATGTAACCCTTACGGTTCTGGAACGTATTGTATAAAATACATTGCAGACCTCTCAGGGTCACATAGCAACATAAATCAATATAATGCTATGCTACCAGTCAGCGCTGGGAGGTCAGGACGGGTGCTCTCGCTGACACGGTGCGAGTCGAATGCGTGGAATTCGCTTGTGTGAAAGGTGCCTTAGGGTAAGGGCTCATGCACATGGCAGTCTGCAAACCACGAATCCCTATCCTTGTCCGGACAAGAATAGGACACGCTCTATCTTTTTTGCAGGACTACAGAACGGACATAAAGAGCGCATACGGAAACAAAACACGTTCGTGTGCATGAGCCCTGAGCCCATGTGCAGTGCAAATGTTTTTCACAGTAAATCCACAGCGAAATCTGCACGTCTCATGTGGGTGGCAACAGCGCAGAGCAGATGACAATCCATTACGCACATTCACCATGTTGTCAGGGTCCAGCCTAGAATATGTGGGAGATGTTGTCAGCGGCCATACTGGTCACAAAGCACACACAACTATGTCAGGATTGTAGGCACCCTGCATCATCATGACCCTTAACCCCGCCCCTAGTCTCAGCCTACTCTCACAGTCACTCCTGGGACGTGTAGTGCACCAAGATGAACTAGTGACAGCATACAGCGACCATTCTGCCTGCAAAAAAGAACCACAAACAGCTCAACAGCGCCGCATCCGGATACCTACGAGCAGAGCCAGGTGCCCAGTCCAAACGGACACTTTACTCAGTTCTCCAGTTTCCGTAGTCCCTGCCAGCGCTACACTTCCTGGTTGGGAGCCATGGTGACACGACGCGTGACGTCAATTCCGGGTCCGTCAATTTTTGCGTTCCCTCGGAAATTTGATGTTTGATATTCATTCATTCATTCATTCGCTGTACTTTCGGCGGCTTCTGCAGGAGCGCACTGTACTCCCAACCTATGTCTGAATATTTAGAATCTGTGCTTCCTCATTACTTGAGGGTGTTAATAGAAATAAAAGCTGTGAAATAAATTATGTATTGAAGATGAAGTGTGTGCTGTTTTTTGTGCACTGGTTGACAACTCTTCAAGGAATTGTCCACGTTAAAGGGGAGGTCAAATCGGGCCATCTCCTGTCCATATCTTCCCTATTAGGAAATCATCAGATTTGAGCCCCAGGTCTGAGCCTAGCTGCAGCTTTCCCTAGCAAAATCTGCAGTTTGCTCAGGTATGATCAATGCCGCAGTGACTCAGTGCTCAGGACCAGACATAGAGCATCTGTCAGCAGTTTTGTACCCATGACACTGGCTGACCTGTTACATGTGCACTTGGCAGCTGAAGACACCTGTGTTGGCCCCATGTTCATACGTGTCCGCATTGCTGAGAAAAATGATGTTTCATTATATGCAAATGAGCCTCTAGGAGCAATGGGGGCGTTGCCATTACACCTTGAGGCTCTTCTCTCTCTGCAACTCCCACTCCCTCTGCACACATTGATTGACAGGACCAGGCAGTGAAAACATCATCACTCCTGGCCCTGTCTATCAAAGTGGAGAGGATGCAGTAGTTGCAGAGATCAGAGCCTTTAGGTGTAATGACAACGCCCCCATTGCTCCTAGAGGCTCATTTGCATATAATAAAACATCATTTTTCTCAGCTATGCGGACACATATGAACATGGGACCAACACAGATGTCTTCAGCTGCCAAGCGCACATGTAACAGGTCAACCAGTGTCATAGGTACAAATCTGCTGACAGATGCCTTTTAAGTAAGTCTATGACTTTGCCATTTGTTGGGTTTGCCACATGTTTTTTTCTGTATTTTCTTGGGAATAATTCAGATTTTTTTTATAGATATAACACAGGACACCCTCGTGATCCGGAGAACAAGGGTCTCCCTATCTGAATGGAGTGGTAGAGCGATCCACTGCTCCATTCACTTCTATAGGGCTGATGTAGACAATGTTCTATCATTCACGAACATGCACACTACCGCTCCCTTCAAAGTCAGTTCCATCTAGTGGATAGGTGATCATTTTCGTGGGATTACTCCTTTAAGGATACAGTAGAGGCCATCATTTCATTTTCTTCTGTAAAAGTTCATTTAAGGGGTTTTCTCAATTTACTATGATTTTAAACAGACATGTTTATGTAGTTGCACTTTGTTTCCATCCTGTATATAGCCCTTCCTGTTGCTGTATCCAACTAAAGCCGTGATGAACCCGTGACAGATATCTATCTCATCTCTCATATCTCTCTCATATCTATCTATCTAATTTCATATCTATCTCATCTCTATCTGTCTGTCTGTCTATCCAAGCTATTCTATCTATCTATGCACACTTTTACTTACACTTCCTCAAACACATTTCGACTCTGGTCACCTTTTTAGTCACAGCGGTTCTTGCTCTGGTGGACCAGTCTGTCCATGTATACTGATGAGACCCCCCCATTTAAAGGGAACTTGTCAGCTCCGAAACACCCCCTGAACTAGAGTAAGCGGTAAAGTATTCTTCATACTCACTTCCATTCTGACGCTGTGCTCCCACAAACCTGCAGTGAAATACATTAACAGGACTCTTCTTTCAGTCCTCTCCATTATGTGAGTGAGCACTGGAGTCCACTGAGTGCATTTTACTGCTGGTTTGTCAGAGCACAGCATCCAAATAGAAGTGAGTATGAAGATAAAACTTACATAACCGGACTCAACGTCACTTACACTATACAACGCTTACTCTAGTTTGGAGGGTGTTTCAGAGATGACAGGTTCCCTTTAAAGGGGTTGTCCGAGTTATTTTTTTGTTCTTTATATGTTTCTAACTTGTCAGGTATAACAACTTTCCCATATACTTTGTGTTTCTAAAGCTGCTGGTTTCTCAGAGTTGACTGAGGGTCACATGACCTGTGATGTCACCTTATCTCTCTGCTCTGTGATGTTTGGTTCACAAGCCTCAGAGTTCAGATAACAGTCTGTACACCAGACGTCACTGGCCACGCCCCCTTTCTTTGCCGGGCTCCTGCTATCTGCTCTTCCTGGTTTCCTTCAGATAAAACATTAACCCCTTCAGCCAGAACACACTGAGGGCTCAAGGCTTTATAACAAACAGTAGCTGCAGCAGTGAGAGGAGACAAATGCTGGGCACAAGAGCTGTAGAGGAATCGTACAAGAACAGGTAGGGAGAAATTCCTGTATGTATTAGCAGTGTCATTGTACAGCTGGGACTTGTAGTCCTGCACATACAACATGCTGCTGAGTATTCCAGCAGACAGACATGTCACTCAGCACTTGTATTCACTGCCTTTGCAGAGAGGAAGGGAGAGGGGCTGAGATTGTTGTTATTGCATGTAAACAAAGACCAGAAGAGAACCAGGGAAATGAGGAAATATGGATTTTTTTTGCCTAAAACTTGCTTAACTTAGTTATATATTGCTGCCCATCAGATTTACAGTGCTATATATTTTTTGTCATAACTCGGACAACCCCTTTAAGTGCCAGAACCCTGAACCGTTTCCTACCAATCCTTTATTACTGTCTGGATTAGCAAAAGTTCTGGACCACTGGGTTCTGTATTCATGTGATTTTACTGTGAAACGCTGCAGTCTCTTCAAGCCAAGTGTAATAAGATAAAGGAAACATCACATCTGATATAGTCCAATATAAACGCTCTGACAACTGCTGCAGGAGGTTTATCTCGCCAAGCTGACAACTTATATGACAAGATCTTGCACTGACGGCCGCGATATTGTCACCAGAGGCATGAGGTCCCCAGATTAATGCATGACTTGTCTGTCCTACGTGACTCTAAGCTATTTTTCGACATAAGTCCTCAGATCTCAGCCATCTTCAAGGTCAGGATCCCTGCGTCACCCTGTCCAGGATCTGCTGAGTGATGATTGTGATGGACGAGTAGGCGGCACTTTTGGGGAACTCCTGAATAAAGTCCTTCCCCTGCTCCAGACTCTGAGTCAAGAGGGGATCAAGAGGAACACAACCTGCAAGGAAAGAAGTTGGATTATTACAATTATATTTTTGGTACAGTTCAGACTATATACTTAAAGTACAACGCTCCCCGATACCAATGACCTCCCTATCAAACTAGTGCAAAGAGGGCGTCACCGCTGCTCTTGTTGCACCCAAGCTCCGCTCATTTCTGTGGCCAGCCCCTCCCCAGCTGCTTTGATTGACAGGGCCAGGCAGTGGCCAAGCAGCCAGGGAGGAGCCCGCCACAGAAAGGAGTGGAACTTGGGTGCAACAAGAGCAACGGTGACACCCTAATTGCACCAAAGGCCTAATTTGCATATTAAGAACAACTGTCATATCTCGGGAACAGAGCCTCGGATCAACAAAAGAAAAACAGCATTTTAGGGCTAATGCACACGACCGTATGTATTTTGCGGTCTGCAAAAAATACGGATGACGTCCGTGTGCATTCTGCATTTTGCAGAACGGAACAGCTGGCCCCTAATAGAACAGTCCTATCCTTGTCCGTAATGCGGATAATAATAGGACACAGAGTACCTTCTGTTTTTTTTTGCGAACCCATTGAAATGAATGGTTCCGCATACGGTCCGCAAAAGAAACGTAAAGGACACAGAAAGAAAATACGTTCATGTGCATGAGATGAAGCACAGCTACGTGTCTGTACAAACAGCTGGACAGGGAGGCCGCTGGTGACAGATTCCCTTTAAATTCCCTGCATCAACATACAGTTAAATGATCAATGTTCTGCCACATGCAGTCACCAGTAGAGGGCACTTATGGCATATGGATTTCTTATACAGTTCAATGTATTAACATTATTCAGTAAGCGCCCCCTAGTGGCAGGTGGCCAGACTTATTACTTTAAAGGGGTATTCTCATCTGGGACATTTATGGCATACTGATGTCTAACAAGTAACATGATAGCAGCGGGTCCCAGAGGAGCTACCACATTCACAGTGAACACTAGGGGAGGATCATCTTATCCAGTTCTCAGTCCTCCCGGGTTTTATGACCTGCCTCTACAACAGGATGATACATTTAATAGTGATTTTTAATTTTATTTACCTAGAAATGGGACTCCAGCGTGTCTTGCTAGCTCCTCACCACCGCCTTTGGAAAAAACATTAGTGCATTCCTAGGGTGAGACAAAGACACCGTGTATAAGCTCAGATGCGGCATAAGAGTCCTTAAAGGGGTTTTCCCATTAACAATAATTCTCAACTATCCACAGGACACCCTAATGGCAGATTTACACTGCACAATTCTTGGGACGATTACAGGTAATGAATATTACTATGAATAATCGCCCTGTGTAAATGTGCTGCCGATCAACGGATGAACAAGCAAAACGCTCGTTTATCGGGTGAAGTGATTGTTTGTGCACTACATTAAATCATTGTTTCTGGGCAGCAGATCGTGCAGTGTAAATACCAATCTGCTGCCCAAAAGCAAACTATATAAGGCCTCTTTCACACTAGCGTTAGCACGGATCCGGCACCTAAAGGGTGCCAACGGATCCGTGCTAACGCTATACATGTGTGGAGCCGGAGCAGCGCTCCGGCCCCACACATGACACACATTGAAACAAGACACAGACATACATACAAACATACATACTCACATACTCCAGGGACGCCGGAAGCATGTCTTCACGCGCCTCCTGCGCGCAGTGATGACGATTCCCCACAGCGCCCTCTGCTGGGCGCAGTGGGGAAATGTCATAGCTGCGCGCAGGAGGCGCGTGAAGACATGCTTCCGGCGTCCCTGGAGTATGTGAGTATGTATATGTATGTATGTATGTATGTATGTATGTATGTATGTCGCCGGATCCGGAATGACCCCCCATTGCAAATCAATGGAGGACAGATCCGGATTACTGGTGTGTCCACACCAAATGGATCCGTCCCCATTGACTTGCATTGGGGGTCATTCCGGATCCGTCTTGGTGCGGATGCCTGGACCAGAGAGCAAACCGCAGCATGCTGCGGTTTGTTCTCCGGTCTGAAGACGGAACGGAATGCTTTCAGGAGCCTCCGTTGTCTTCAGTTCAGTTTTGTCCCCATTGACAATGAATGGGGACAAAACTGAAGCGTTTTTTTCCAGTATTGAGCCCCTATGACGGAACTCAATACCGGAATTTAAAAACGCTAATGTGAAAGTAGCCTAAGGATGAGCGATGTCTCCATACAGTGGAGGAGACTGCTGCATGTAAATGCAGCTCTTTCCTCCACTCTTGAGCAGGCAGTTATTGGGAAGGAACGGTTCGCAAATTACATTCAAGAAGTCCTTCGAACAAAAAGCCACTCTCCACAGAGGAAAATCACTTTAAGGATGTGAATACACCTTTAACATTCATCTTGAACCCTTGCTGTAGCAGGAAGGAGTGAGGGAGGCTTTAAAGAGGTTTTCTGGGACTTTCATATTGATGGCCTATCCTCAAAAGGATATCTTACCCTATCCCAGGAGTCAGACGCCTGCCAATCAGCTGTATGAAGAGGCAGTGGCGCTCCAAGACAACCCCTTTAAGCCTCTCCAAAGACCTGTGACGTCATGTAAATCGGTCACATGTCCTAGGAGTAGCTTCATCCCATTCAAGTGAACGGACCTGAGCTGCGATACCAAGAACACCCGCTATACAATGGACGGCGCTGTGCTTGGTAAAGCGTGAGGAGGCCACGGCTTCTTCAAACAGCTGATTATTGAAGGTCAGACCCCAACCGATCACATATTGAAGACCTATCCTGATGTTAGGCCATAGATGGTCCTATGCTTGGTAATCTGAGAGGAGGACGCAGAGCTCATTGCCTCAAACAGCCTGTGTAATCAATATGAAAATCCCAGAAAACCCCTTTAAATACCTAGTAACATTGGATGGGATACTACTGTCTGGGTGTCGACACCCTTCCCCCCATAAAATCTCAGCTCACCGTGCAATGAGGACAAACAAAGCCGCTCATATTCTCCACAATTCCAACCACTGGAAGCCCCATCTTCTTGCAGAACGTCAGTTCTCGTCTTACATCTCCAATAGAAACTGCCTGCAACAATACATATAGTCAGGGAATACCTTCATCTGCACCTACCCATGCTGTAAGTACTAAGAGTATCATTGTATAAACCTCTGTCCCGTCTGTGCAGCCACGTCTGAGAAACCTGGTGGAGCCTCATTTTCTTCCCCCAAAACAGTAAAATAATCACAGGCTTATATTTAAAGGAATTTTCCAGGGGTTAAAATTAGCAGTAGACAACATTAAAGGGGTTATCCGGGCTACAGATGTTGATGACCTATCCTCAGGATAGGTTATTAGTATCAGATTGGTGGGGGTCTGACACCCCAACGATCAGCTGCTTTAGGCAGTCACCAGCACTGGAAACTGTATAGTGTACGGAACTGTAACCAGAAGGCTCTGTACACCGTCTAGTGGCCGTGTTGGGGTACTGCAGCTCATTGAGCCGAGCTTCAGCACACCAGTGGGCAAGAGCCTTCTGCTTCCGCTCAGTATACTGTATAGCTGGGGTCGGCAAACTTCGGCACTCCAGCTGTTGTGAAACTACAATTCCCAGCATACTTCATTAATTTCTAGGACAGTTCTGAGAAAAACAGAATAAGTATGCATGATGGGAGTTGTAGTTTCACTACAGCTGGAGAGTCGGAGGTTGTTCTCATACTTACCAGATAACCGCTGCTTTCTGCTTCCAGGTCCTACTTTGACACGCCCGTTCGGCCAATTACTGGCTAAGTCAGGTCACCGCTACGGCCAGTGATTATGTGAGCAGGCATCTATTGTATGTCAAGCCAGGACTATGAAGGCTAGGAAGCAGAGACTGGTGTGGACCCATTAAGGGTTGAAACGGGAACCGCCATGGGAGAAGCGATTGAGCATCTTTTTTTGTTTTTCTTTAACCCACTAACTTTACCCCTAGACAATCCCTTTAATAGTGATATTTTTTATTTTAGAAGAAAAGGCTCGAATCAGTTTCCACAGTTGAATCAATGACATGTCACCTGAGGCGTGGTGACCAGTACAGCTCCCATGGGTTTGAAAGGCCTCAGAGAGTCCACAGTGGAGATGTGCTCATCGGAAGTTCCCGGTGGAGTGTCAACAATCAGAAAATCCAAGTCGCCCCAGGCCACGTCACCCACAAACTGCTTTATCATTGCTGAAAGACAAAAGGGGGACAAAGACCTCAGTAGCAAGACAAAGCACTGGGCTCCTATTGCAACGTATTTCCACCTAGATGCATATTTGGAAAAATCTGATTAATAATGCAAGCTGAGATGCGGTATAGTACGATCCGCCTGCTATTAACCCATTCCCACTGTCAGTAGAGTGCCAGGTCTGGGCGGAGTGATTTGACTGGTTTCTATGGATTCAGAGCTGATCAAGGGGTCATGAGGCAGCTTGTCCCTGCAACCAATCTGTCTCAAGATTCCTGAAGTCTGGATTGAAATATTACAGAAATACAGCCCCCAGTTACAGGGCTCATCAGGCAGCTTGTCTTTAGCAATATGTCTCAAGATTCCTAAAGGCCCCAAGCTGTAGACATCCAGCACATTCATAGACAAAAAATCTGATTTCTACTGCTACGTTACAAATAAGAACATCCTGTGTTCATTTCAACTAACTTTATTTACACTATTCAGAACCTTTTAACTCTCTACAGTCTAGGTTCAATTCTAACAAGGACACTACATGTGTGTAATCTTATGTCCATAGGATTGTAAACTCTCCCACTATACAGGACAGAATTTTTGGTTCATTACTATGTGATTTAGCTCCTTTGCCTTGAAATAAGAAGCAGGGGACCCTCCATACCATTCTTTTTAGGTCCTCTCCATACTACAGCATCGTCGGGTCGCTCCAACAGGAATCCAATGGACATGAGCGAGAGGCTCTTCTCCTGGTCCACGTAGACTGGCACCCAGCCGCTGTCACACTGATGGACGTCCTTGCCATGGGCATTCAGCATGCGGGGTATACTGGGCCCACACAGATCTACGTCCAGTATACCGACCTACAGAGACATCCATACATTAACATATCAGCCATATTACTGTAGATCACACAGGTGAGCAGTTAAAGGGGGGGGGGGCAATTTACATACAATGAGACCATTCATAGCAATATCTGTGTTTGTGATTGGAAGCAATCAGATTGGTCAGACAGTTTGGCTCACAGAAGATTGCGGCTGATATGCTGTCTATCCTTAGTAACCAGATTGCCAGAGGATAGCTCGAGAACCAGAAAAAAGCGTCACGCTAGACTGGGGACTCCAATAAAATATTTTTATTAAAATATAAAATAAAAACATGACATTAAGCTATGTGTTTCGGTGGCACTCTGCCACCTTCATCAGGATGAAGAACTGTTACAGAAGCAGATCAATATACACAATATATCATGTGTGTACAGGGCGAGTCACAAGTCACAGGGCACCATTTTAGTTCAGAAATGAGAGGAAAAATGAAATATCTGAATATAATGGGTGAGGGGGCCTATCTTTTAGGCTATGTTCGGAACATGGCCGCCATCTTGAAGGCCGCCATATTGGTTGAAGGGAAATTTTTTCTAATGGGAAGGGGGTCATGTATCAAAGAAGTCCAGAATTTTCTCAGAAATCGATTGCCTCGATCACATTTGCAGTATCAGAAAGTTCAAAACTTCAAAGTTCTGTGTTCAGCACCAGGGACAACACACTGAACACGTGAAATAGCTGTGCATCACAGGGAACGTTCACGGTTGTTGTTGCAACTTTCTGTGTTAATAACTTTTGAACCACAAGAGATATTGCAAATTTCATCGTGGCAATCGATTTCTGAGAAAATCCGGGTCTTCTTTGATATGCTACATGACCCCCTTTCCACAGCTATTTCACGTCTTCAGTGTGTTGTCCCTGGTGCTGAACACAGAACTTTGAAGTTTTAAACTTTCTGTGTTAACTTTTGAACCACAAGAGATATTGCAAATGTGATCGAGGCAATCGATTTCTGAGAAAATTCTGGACTTCTTTGATAGGCTACATGACCCGCTTCCCATTAGAAAAATTTCCAATATGACGGCTTTCAAGATGGTGGCCATGTTCTGGACATAGCCTAAAATATAGGCCCCCTCACCCATTACTTGTTGGGGTATTCAGATATTTCATTTTTCCTTTTGTTTCTGAAATTAAAGGGTGTTCTGGGACATTTGACTCAATTCTCCAGCCTGATGAAGGTGGCGGACAGCCACCAAAGTGCGTAGCTAAATGTCATGTTTTTATTTTATTTTGTAATAAAAAATATGTTATTGGGAGTCCCTAGTGAAGTGTGCCGCTTTTTTCTTGCTCTTGAGCTATCCTCTCCACCGAGGTCTGTCCACCATACGAGCGCAGCAGCCTGGTACTTCTGCCGTTTGGGTGGAACCCCGCTTCTCTCTGGTGTTGTGCCTAGCCTGCACAACACTATCTGGTACGGTATACTTAGCTTTGAATCGTCCAGCGACCACCGGACATATTACACTAGGGAGCGCCCCCCTTCTTTTCTCTTCTTTTACAAAACCATATAAGGCACTCACCTTTTTCCCAGCATGGTGCAGTGCCAGAGCAATCTGAGTGGAGATGGTGCTTTTGCCAACGCCTCCTTTCCCCGACAGTACCAGAAGGATATGCCGCACACCAGCAAGATTACCTGTAAGGAGATATCATATGGTCATACATACTGCAGTATTCTAGGCTGCATACCCCCCAGCTAGGGTTGCCACCCGTCCCGTAACTGGGGGGGTGCTAATGGGGCATTATTAATTCTGGGGGGCACTAATGGGGGACATTATTCATTCTGGGGGGGAACTATTTGGGCAATTAATATTACTGAGGGGCACTAATAGGGGCATTAGTATTACTGGAGGCACTAATGGGGGCATTAATAAATCTGGGGGGTACTAAAAGAGGCAATACTATTACTGGGGGCACTAATGGAGGCATTAATATTACTAGGGGGCACTAATGGAGGCATTATCAATACCGGGGGGCACTATTAATACTGGGAGCCACATTATGATATAGCGACTTACCCTGTGTTAAGCCACGCCCCCACGAACACACCCCCTTTGGGGGTGTAGTTTAACTTAGCCGCTATTTTTTGTTGGTAAAGGTCGCATCCCTACCCAAAGCCCTCCAAACTGCTGACAGCACTATATATGGAGGAGCAGTGTAAGCATACCTGGGGTGTATGCTGCATGACAGTGAAATCCAAATTTTAATCCCCAGGCCACTATTGCAAGTGACATGGAGGCAGTCCCTTACTGTTCAATGTCCCCAGCTCTCAGCATTCAACTTTTCTCAGATCTGGATACCGTTAGAGAGGATAGAGATGAAAAGTGCTGCAGAGAGCAGTGCGTACCGAACAGGATGGTTTCACCTCCATAGCATTTGTAATAGCAAAGGTGTGTGAGATGTATCACTGAATAAACAGGCATCTGCACTATTAAAGGTCTAGAGAAATGAGTGACAACTCCTATAGGATGCGTCATGCTGGACACAACAGCTGTCACCCAGCTTTCCCAGAAACAGATACCATTAAAAACTATGGAAGAGTGGTTTAACATCTTAAAGGTACAGCTCACTGTCTTATAACTACGCTGACTTTACAATATACAGGAATAATGCTATTTATATAACCAGAAGCAGACAATACCAGCAGCCTATGAAATACACAACTCATAATGTGAACGTCCCCCTATCATAACAGGAAGAAGGGCTCACCAGGCGCTGTAGCCATGCTGGACGGTCACTTCCTCATTGAATAAGAGTGGCACAAGTTTTATCCAATCAGCCGCAAGTATACATTTTACTCTTCCCCCATTGGCTAAATCCTCCATTTATCAGAGAAACGCGGCGTTCGATGGGCGTGTGCTATTTAAACCAATCACGTCAGTGATGGCAGTCACATGTTTCCAATACAGTAAACGTGAAAAAGAAGGCGGTCTTTTGCTGTAAAAGGACTTGTAGAAGCCTTCCAATCAGCCCCGAGAACCGGAAAATAATCCCGCCTCTTTAGGTTGATTAACAGAACCCGTAGCCAATAGTGGGAAAAGGTTGACTGATTGACGTGGTTGACTGGCCAATCGAGGGCGGGCTGCTCGTCGGTGGGGCAGAGGTAGTTCAGGGGTTATTGTTGACGTCTGTACGGCTGTGGGTCCGGGCAGGAAGGCAGGTAGGCGGTCGGCTGGGTGAGGGGGACCCCTTTACTCATTTCCAGGGAGCAAAGGAATGGCCTTGGAGGGGGAGTCCGGGCAAAGTGGGACAAGAAAGGGGGGTGAACAGGTAGGGGGTGGTGGATCACAGCTGTCTGAGCATAGGCAGACAGGTACAAATAACCAGGGGTTGTTGTCATAGGGATATGGGGTCTCCATGCCTTGTACACAGGGGCTGGTACATCACTGCAGACCCTTAGCCCCCCCAGTCCCTTACATTAGTCCTGTGAGTCACATGATGCCACCTGACTATGCCAATTTCGCCAGAAGTGACATCGCAGGCGAATTGGGGGTCATTCACATTGCAGGGTGTGCAAGCCGCTGTGTGTTATCCCTCCATGAATCCTGCAAGCCTGATGTTGATGGACTACAACTCTCAGCATGCTCTACCAGACTCTAGAATGATTTGCAGAGATAAGAAGGGGTCTTGCACTGTTTTGGGAGGAGGGTCCGTGCTTTCTCTTACGCTCTGCGGTCATGGCGAGGCCCTTATCCATATGGGCCGTCCACTATGGAGGAAACAAGGATCCAATAGGATAGATTTTTACCAGTTAGATTTTTTTTTAACACCCAGTAGTGCCTGGCAGCCGCCTCGCCTCCCTAAAAGCCTAATAAATTTTGGATAGGACATCCCTCTCAGTGACAGGAGGTCTGCCGCTCTGTAGTGGTCAGACAAGGTCATGTGACCCCAGCTCATAGTCGTCACAAATGCAAAATGTGAATGCGACCTTCCCATGGTGCAGCGTTACATTGCATGTAGAGTGCTGGTGACTGCCTGCACTTCTCCAGGTGGCCACTAGATGGCTCTGTGATTACCTGTGTAGTACAGGTGTCAGGGGATGCCATCACTTTATGATGGGAGGGGGGTCCGGTTCATCCACAGCGACAGCCGGCCATCCGCCTTTCATTGAATCGTTGGGGGTCCCAGAGGTCGACCTGCCCCTGATCATAAAGTGACGGCATGTCCTAACACTAAGCCATCACCTAATCAGATCTGAATCCCCCATGACTATACTGTCAGTTGCTCCTTAGCATCAGATCTCTTCTCAACTTGCTGCTTTGTGCTACTTAAAACGCCCAATTTTGTTTCTTAGGAGCAACTGTCAAAAAGCTCAGCAAACTTTAAAGGGCATCTGTCAGCAGTTTTGTAGCTATGACACTGGCTGACCTGTTGTATGTGCACTGAAGACAGCTATGTTGGTCCCATGTTCATATGTGCCCGCATTGCTGAGAAAAATGATGTTTTATTATATGCAAGTGAGCCTCTAGGAGCAACGGGGGCGTTACCATTACACCTAGAGGCTCTGCTGTCTCTGCAACTGTTGCGCCCTCTCCATTTTGATTGACAGGACCAGGTGTGATGACGTTTACACTGCCTGTCCAATCAAAGTGCAGAGGGCGTGGCAGTTACAGAGAGAGCAGAGCCTCTAGGTGTAATGGTAATGCCCCCGTTGCTCCTAGAGGCTCATTTGCATATAATAAAACATCATTTTTCTCAGCAATGTGGACACATATGAACATGGGACCAACACAGATGTCTTCAGCTGCCAAGAGCACATGTAACAGGTCAGCCAGTGTCATAGGTACAAAACTGCTGACAGATGCCCGGATGCTCCGTTATACCTAGTGACGGGTCAGACTATGCAGAATGATAGTTGTGGGCGTCATTTTGTCACATGCCGCTTTTTGGATTCTTCCAGTCATCAATGCGTAACATGGCTCGTCGACCACGTAGCAGCCGTGCCTGGCGCTTTGTATTGAGTGGGGTACGCAGAGACCAGGACACTCGGGCACCAGCTCTGCCGGCAGGAGATGAAGCCTGGGGCTATGATTCTGACGGACAGGTAATCCGCTGACCCACACGTATGCTCTCCGCCATTTCTGAACTGTCCACGTTGTACCGAATAATTTACAAGATCTCTGCTTGGTGTCAGTGAATGAGAAGCTTTCTTTCTAGGTTTTCAACCTCCGGAGGTAAACAAAGCAGTCACTCACAGCAAGCAGAGCTCTTGAATATGGACAGACGATTGCAGAGCCACAATGATCGTGTTTCATTGACAGGACATTTACTTTGCAATTTCTCTTCTTTCACAGCACAGCAACAGCGACTCTGAGATCGAGCTCCTGCACTTGCCCCCCTCCATACCCAGCGCCGTGCCCGTGACGGGCGAATCGTACTGTAGCTGCGACAGCCAGAATGATGCCTACTGCTCCAGCCTTCACACCTTCCACCAGATAAAGAGCTGCCAGTGCGGAGAGGACGATGACTGTAAGACGACAGTCCGCCGCCCTGTAGTGCAACCCGCCAACCAGTTCTCACTTCTTTTTTTTTATTATTCCTTTCCATTGCAGATTTCGACTGGGTGTGGGATGACGGCAGTAAATCCACGGCGACCGTGCTGAGCTGCGATAACCGGAAGGTCAGCTTCCACATGGAGTACAGCTGCGGCACGGCCGCAATCCGAGGCAACAAGGTGCTCACTGAAGGGCAGCACTTCTGGGAGATTAAGATGACCTCGCCCGTCTATGGCACAGACATGGTATGTACGAAATAAAGAAGGTTTAGGCTTTTTGTAGCACGACTGATTGATTTTAAAGGACCCTTCTCACTTCAGCATTTTTTTTTTGCCTATATATGCAGTGGAGTAGGCCTCAGAATTTATTCTGGCCTGATATGTACTACTACTCCCATCAGTCATACCTATGTAAGTACAGGACATGTTTCTGAAGGTACTTAACAATACCAAATGAAGCGGAGATCATCTTTAGATTATGGATGTCCTTTTAAGGGGTTGTCTCGCTTCAGTAAGTGGCATTTATCCTGTAGACGAAGTTAATACAAGGCACTTACTAATGTATTGTGATTCTCCATATTGCCTCCTTTGCTGGCTGGATTCATTTTTCCATTACATTATACACTGCTCGTTTCCATGGTTACGACCACCCTGCAATCCACCAATGGTGGTCGTGCTTGCACACTATAGGAAAAAGCACCAGCCTATGTGCGCTCCCAGATTGGCCAGCGCTTTTTCCTATAGTGTGCAAGCACGACCACCATTGGTGGATTGCAGGGTGGTCGTAACCATGGAAACGAGCAGTGTATAATGTAATGGAAAAATGAATCCAGCCAGCAAAGTAGGCAATATGAACAATCACAATACATTAGTAAGTGTCTTGTATTACCTTCCTTTACATAATAAATTCTATTTTCTGAAGTGAGACAATCCCTTTAACTATTGAGCGACAGCTGCAGTCCACAAGATTGCATTTAACAGAGCGCCTGCATCTGGACTGCAGCTGTACTTCAACAGTTAAAATCAATCGCGCTACAAAAAGTCGCAGTGTAGCCGAGGCCTTATTGCCAGCACACAATATCAGCACTAGTACATGGCATATCACATAGATCAGGGATCAGCAACCTTCAGCACTCCAGCGGCTGTGAAACTACAACTCCCAGCATGAAAACATCCTCAGCTGTTTTCACAACTCCCATGGGAGTTGTAGTTTCAGAACATCTGGAGTGCCCGAGGTTGCTGATCCTTGCACTAGGGTATACCATCAGTATGAGAAAGGTGCAGGCCCCACATCTGGAACCCACTTTTATCTCCAGAGCAGGACCCCTGAATTGAACAGAGTGCAAAAGTGCATGTTCACCGCTATGGAAGTTCCATAAATAGCCAAACTCCGGCTCGACTATTTTTGTCAGTCCCATATTGGTGGGTGGAGAGCGCACCATGCAAGCGAAGCGCAGGCACCGCTTTATGCGCCGGTATAGGACAGACAGAAATAGCCAAACCAGTGCTCAGCTATTTTGGGAAATCCTATACCAATGAATGGAGAATGGAGAATGCACAGCGCATGCACAGTGTATTGTCCTTCACTTCTGGGGACCCGTTCTATAGATAGGTGCAGGTCCCACACCTATTTGACATTCATGGCATATCTTTGTGATGTGCCATCTATATCCCAGATGGGCCAACCCCTTTAAGTAATGTATTAACAAATACCTGTTTAAAGAGCATCTGTCAGCAGTTTTGTACCTATGACACTGGCTGACCTGTTACATGTGCACTTGGCAGCTGAAGACATCTGTGTTGGTCCCATGTTCATATGTGTCCACATTGCTGAGGAAAATTATGTTTTATTATATGCAAATTAGCCTCTAGGAGCAACGGGGGCGTTACCATTACACCTAGAGGCTCTGCTCTCTTTGCAATTGCTGGTCCCTCCCCACTCTGATTGACAGGACCAGGTGTGATGACGTTTACACTGTCTGGTCCTGTCAATCAAAGTGCAGAGGACGCGGCAATTGCAGAGAGAGCAGAGTCTCTAGGTGTAATGGTAACGCCCCCCTACAACTCCCAGTATGCCTGGACAGCCTACAGCTATTAAGGCATGCTGGGAGTTGTAGTTTTGCAACAGCTGGAGGGCCGCAGGTTGAGCACCCCTGCCCTAGAGAATAAAATAAACCCAGTGCTTTATTCTGCGCCTGTTTCCATTCCCAGATGGTTGGCATTGGCACATCGGATGTAAACCTGGACAAGTACCGGCACACCTTCTGCAGCCTGCTGGGGAAAGATGCGGAGAGTTGGGGTCTGTCGTACACAGGTAATAGTGGGGTTCTTCTGTCACATAACTGAGTGCTGTTTACTACAACTCCAGCATTAAAGGGAACCTGTCATCACCGAAACACCCCCTGAACTAGAGTAAGCGGTGTATAGTGTAAGTGATGCTGAATCCGAATATGTAAGCTTTATCTTCATACTCACTTCCATTCCGACGCTGTGCTCCCACAAACTTGCAGTAAAATGCACTCACTGGACTCTTCTTTGAGTCCTCTCCATTATGTGAGTGAGCACTGGAGTCCAGTGAGGGCATTTTACTGCTGGTTTGTCAGAGCACAGAGTCAGAATGAAAGTGAGTACGAAGATAAAAATTACATATTCGGATTCAGCATCACTTACTCTATATAACGCTTACTCTAGTTCAGGGGGTGTTTCGGAGATGACAGGTTCCCTTTAAAAGGGTTATTGAGGAATGGATGATGATGACCTATCCTCACATTGGCGGGGGTCCGAGTCCTGGCACCCCACCGATCAGCTGTTACTGGGAGCCTGTGCACTTACCGGAGCTCTGATGACCGCAGCCGGTCTCTCCATGCACAGCGCCATGCATTGTATAGTGGCTGTGCTTGGTAATGCAACTCAGCTCCATTGACCTGAATGGGGCTGAGCTGCAGCTAGACCACGTGATCGATGTACGGTGACTTCACACGAACTAGGAAGAGGCGGCGGCGCTCATGGAACGATGGCCTCTTGCAACAGCTGATCAGCGGGCGTACCAGGTGTCAGACCCTTGCTGACCTGATATTGATGACCTATCCTGAGGATATGTCAGCAATATTAATGAATGGATAATGCCTTTAACCCCCTAACTGTTTTGCCAGAGTGGAGCTTCAGCAATGGGAAAAGTAACTACCTGGCGGGGGAAGGACTACTTTGGATGCTGCTACCTCCACATGCAACTGATCTTGTTTGAAAGCAGACATTCAAAGCTTTCAAACGATACCAAAATGACAGCAATATGTTCAGGACAGAGAAATATATCACTGATAGAAATCGGGATGCTGTGAATGCAGCTGAAAATGAAAGTAAAAACAGGTTTTACTCGCGATTATTCCTGACTTGATTTCTAACTGTGATTTCTCCTCTGTTTCATGGACATTAGCTGTCGTTTTCTTGTATTAAAGCCTGGACTGTCAGCTTTCAGACAAGACCAGCTACATGTTTCTAGCTGCTACCATTCAGGAGATATCACCATCTAAAGCAGCCCTCCCCCCTCCAGTTAGCTGCTTTTCACACTGCCTGAGCTGGACTCGGGCTGAACAGTTAGGTGGTTAAAGGGGTTGTCTCCTGAAGACTTATCCTGTCTGTATGTCCTATGGAGATATATGGGTGTCATTAGGGGATGCCTTCCTTTTATGAGTCAGAGGGGAGAGCTGCTTACAAGCGGGGGCTCTGGCTGTGTATTACATGGATGACTATTCATTTGAATGGCTTTACGTTGTGCTGCTAATCTTTCTTCTCCATCTTTTAGGCTTACTTCAACACAAAGGTGACAAAAGCAGTTTCTCCTCACGCTTTGGCCAAGGGTCAATTATTGGAGTGCATCTGGATACTTGGCATGGGGTGCTGACCTTCTACAAGAACAGGAAGTGTATCGGTAAGATATGCCATAAGCACTCTGAGAAGTGTAGCCGCTCACAGTAGCGTCATCCCTCTATACCGTAGAGCAGTGTTTAAAGGGTTTGGCCAATCCTTACCAATTTTTCCTAAATGCATAAGGTGCCACCAGCAGCTGTAAAGAGGCTTTACTCTCACCTCAACGATGGCTAGAAGGCCCTCGGCTGCCAATCCATGGCCCATGTAAGCAAGGCCGACCCACCAATATGGCAGCAGTGACCACTTTCCTGGCTGCCTCCTCAGCGCAGGTACTGAACCAGTTTAACTACCATCCAACACCTGCGTGGAATAGGATACAGCCAGGAAAGAGTTCACCTGAGCAAATCAAATGACTGCTGCCCTCTTGGTTACCATAGACCAGGGATGCCCAACCTGCGGCCCTCCAGCTGTTGCAAAACTACAAATCCCAGCATACCCCGATAGATGTCGGCTGTCCAGGGATGATGGAAGTTGTAGCTTTGCAACAGCTGGAGGGCCGCAGGTTGGGCATCACTGCCATAGACTAAGCAGCAGCAGATCGCATGGCTTACATGGGCAATGAACCATCACCCGGGAACCTTGAGGTGACAGAAGTGACTTACTTAAAAATTGGTAAGCCTTGGCCAACCCCTTTAACAAATTGGGATTTAAAGGGGTACTCCCTGGCATGTCACTAGGATATGCCACCATGTTATGATTGGTGCAGACTAACCTCTGAAACCATCACCAGTCTTGAAAATCAAGGGGCCGCAACGCTGATTTTGGGCTCATGCACACAACCTTATGTATTTTGCGGTCCGCAAAAAATACAGATGACGACTGTGTACATTCCGTATTTTGCAGAACAGCTGTCCTCTAATACAGTGATTTTCAACCAGTGTGCCTCCAGCTGTTGCAAAACTACAACTCCCACCATGCCCTTCTGTAGGCTGATAGCTGTAGGCTGCCTGGGCATGATGGGAGTTGTAGTTTTGCAACAGCTGGAGGCACACTGGTTGAAAATCACTGCTCTAATAGAACAGTCCTATCCTTGTCCGTCCGTAATAGGATATGTTCTATTTTTTTGCTAAACGGACATATATGGAAACAGAATGCACACAGAGTAACTTCCTTTTTTTTTTTTTTTTTTTTTTGCGGACCCATTGAAATGAATGGTTCTGCATACGGTCCGCAAAAAAACCCGGAACGGACACAGAAAGAAAATACGTTTGTGTGCATGAGCCCCTTGGCCGAGTCTCCTTTGCTGTTTTTCTGTGCACGGTAACACCCTGGCCACCCAGCTGTGCAGAGAACTGCAGCACGGCCATGTTATTTTCAATATAGGTGGGGGTCCCCGTGGTCAGACCACCCCATAATCATTAAACGATGGCATATCATAGAAATACCCCTTAAAACGAAAGTAGTAATAACTAATTATGCCTTAGGCTAGTAAGAGCCAGTTTGCCCCAACATTGTTGTGCAACCTGCAAAAATCCATAGGACCCCACTGACCCAACATATGCCAAAAGAGTGTCCGTTTGCCTCCCTAGGGCCCAAACGGCCTCCATCTATCAGGGCGCGAGTTGTAGTTTTGCTACAGCTTGAGGGCCGTGAGTTTGACAACCTTGCTTTAGAGAGGTACAAAAACTCCTAATTAAGGGGGTATGCCGTGTACAGAGTGGTTGCCTCAGATGTTCCTCTTGCCTTCCAGGTGTAGCAGCCACTCAGCTTCGGAACAAGAAGTTATTCCCCATGGTCTGTTCTACCGCGGCGAAGAGCAGCATGAAAGTGATCCGCTCGTGCTGCTGCCGTACCTCCCTCCAGTACCTGTGCTGTGCCCGCTTGCGCCAGCTGCTTCCTGACTGTGTAGACTCTCTGGAGGCCTTACCCCTTCCTCCAGGTCTCAAACAAGTGTTGAGTAACAAGCTGGGCTGGGTCCTACAGATGGGAATCAGCCCTTCCCGGCAGCGCAAAAGTGACACTGCAGCCGCCTCCTCCTCCTGCGGGAGCGACTCGGACAGCAGCTGCCCGCTGGGCGAGGAAGAATGTCAGCGGAAACGGTGCCGCAGGGTTTAACAGCAGCTCTAGGCAACAGGTGCCAACACAGTGCCCACCGTCTGCCATAACACCCCACTGTGAACTTTTGCAAGGACAGAAAACAAAGTTAAAAAACAAAAAAAAAAACTCGAAAGGACCTCGAAGATGATCACGAAGGGACAATGATAACGGGAGCTGTGCTCTCATCATGTCGAGTGGCGACCTGGAGATCTCTGAATGATGGTGCTAGATCAAGACAACTGAAGCCCGGCTTTTGGTTTGGCATGACTTTTTTTTTTTTGCCTTAGTTTGGGCACAAGCTGTAACATCCAACCTTCAACTGATTATAGGGTATGCAATTTAAAGGGGTTGTCCAGACAGGCGCTTTTTTTTTTTCTTTTCTTTTCCTCACCAGAAACAGCGCCACCCTTGTCCATTGGTTGTATCCGGTACTGCGGCTCTTTACTATTCAAGTGAAGAGCGGCGCAGGCTCTTACTTGGATCTTCAGCAACCCCTTTGAGATCTATATCCTTATAAACGAGGACATCCGTTATCTACCAGCACTTTAACAGGACCTGTGTTTTTGCTAATACTCTACCCGTGGATCATTGAACGGCTAAAACTCGGACCCGAGCGACTCTTAGAACAGTTCAACAGCAGACTATTCGTTAGTAAAGGTTACCAGGGGCCCACAGAACCCCCATTGGTTGATGTCATGACTGTAGTAACAGGTTGGTATAGGAACAGCCTACATCATTACAAGGGGTCCCGTGTGGCGACCCCTCTCCATTTACTGTATCCGAATAACCGTTCATAGTACGGACTGCTCGTCCTCTCACACTTCTTTTTTTCAGTCTTCGGCCACATTTGAACATTATGATTTGGACGGGTTTGGGTCGTGGTGTAGTCTGCTTCATATGTTACGGCTAGAATCTCATGTAGGCTTCCTATTTAACACCTATATATCAATGAATTTTGCAGTATGAAATATAGCTTGGATTGCTTTATATCTTTAATGGAGCAGATATGTTTCCCTATGGTTTATATTTCAGTCTCCAAAAAAACGACATGGAGTAAGGCTGCACTCGGAGGGGTGTAACGCAGGGCTTTGAGGAGGCAAAGATGGGCCTGTCTTGAGAATGCAGCAAAGCCTTTGTCAAGGAGCCAGTTCCTGCATTCCCAGGACTGGAGACGATCCCTTTTCTTTTATCATGCTCATGTGAACGCAGTGTTTGGGGAAAGAAGGATTGGGCATGTTGGATTTCTCACAGGGGATGAGGTGCCTGGCAGCAGCTTCTTTTCGTCTCCTCACTGAACGCATGCACACACCGAGCATGGGGGTGTCAGGAGGAGTAGCCAACGCTGTCTTAGGACTATGGCCATCTTAAAATAAGCTGGATCTTCAGATAAGTTTCTGCAGATAACTGGAATGAATTATACCAGAAATTTGTTTTTCACATGGACAGACTAAGGCCTCTTTCACATTAGCGGCAGCACGGATCCGGCAGGTGAAGGGTGCTGCCGTAGGGACATGTGTGAGGCCGGTGCCGCGCTCCGGCCCCTCACATGTCACACAGTACATACACACAGACATATACACATACATGCTCCCGCCAGGTCTCCACAGCACAGTACAGGAGCAGGACGGTGCGCAAATAGGACGATTCCCCACAGTGCCCTCTGCTGGGCGCCGGGTGGAATCGTCCTATGTGTGCGCCGTCCTGCTCCTCCTGCACTGTGGTGACCTGCCAGGAGCATGTAAGTATGTATGTGTATATGTCTGTATATGTTTATGTGTATGTCTGTATATGTAATAAACAAGTAGAAAACAAAAACGGAGTCTGGCACTGCGCTGCAAATGCACAGAGACTACCCCTTAATCCTATTAGTCCTTGCTGTGTGTCCCGTTATTGGTGCTCTGCACCTGAATAGACCATAAATATGCAAACTCCAAAGATAGAAAAAGTGCGACACTCACCGGGCTTCTTTTGATCACTTTATTGAAAACAATGGGTAACTTACATACTGCAGAGTGCGGGCACCATGCTCAGTGTAACGGGCGTAGCTCAAAAGAAGCCCGGTGAGTGCCGCACTTTTTCTATCTTTGGAGTTTGCATATGTCTGTATATGTGCAGGTGAAAGTCAATGGAGGACGGATCCGTTCACCATTGTGTCACACCAAACGGATCCATCCCCATTGACTTTCATTGGGGGGTCATTCCGGTTTGCTGCGGTTTGCTCTCCGGTCTGAAGACGGAACGGAATGCTTTTAGGAGCCTCCGTTGTCTTCAGTTCAGTTTTGTCCCCATTGACAATGAATGGGGACAAAACTGAAGCATTTTATTCCGGTATTGAGCCCCTATGACAGAACTCAATACCGGAATTATAAAACGCTAGTGTGAAAGTAGCCTAAAAATGGGCCAAATTTATCAAGGTAATCACTTGGGATGAGCGAATCCGAAGTTTACAGGTTCCGCGTTTGTGCAGTGGATGAATCCCGTTATGACGGAATGCAAAATGGAAGCCTTTAAAAAGGCATTCCATTTCGATCCGTCATAATAGTCTATGGCCAAGCATAACGGATCCGTCTGGTTTCCCTAAGGGCTCATTCAGACAGCTGTATGATGACGGATCTGTTTTTTTGCAGACAGTTCAACATGTTCGCAAAAAAACGGATAGCATTCCGTTTTTTTGCGGTCCCATAGACTTCATATGGGGCCATGTCCTGATTTTCACTGACAAGTATAGGACATGTTTCATTTGTTTTGCGGAGTCATGGAATGGGAAAAAAAGGGCCCATAGAAGTGAATGGGTCAGTATGTAATCCGCAAAAAAAAAACGGATCCGCATTTTTGCGGACAACATACGGTCCTGAATGACAGAAACCAGACGGATCCGTTATGCTTGGCCATAGACTATTATCACGGATCGAAACGGAATGCCTTTTAAAGGCTTCCATTTTGCATTCTGTCATAGAATTCCGTTATAACGGGATTCCAAACTGCTCGAACACTGAACCTGTAAAGTTCGGATTCGCTCGTCCCTAGTAATCACTTTTTAAATAAATTAGATGAATCTTACATCAGCGGGCAGCACATGCAGACCTCAGGATAGGTCATCGGTATCTGATCAGTGGGGGTCTGACACCCGGGACCCCCGCCAAACAGCGGTTTGAGAAGGCACCAGCGCGTCGGTGAGCGCGGCTGCCTTCTCAAAGTTTACCAAGCACAGCGCCGTACATTGTATAGCGGCTGTGCTTGGTATCACGCTCAGCTGAAGCGCCGCTGCTGGTCATCAGTATAAAAATCTCAGAACCCCTTTAATAATATCACCCCCATTGTAGGATTCCTATTGCAGGGCGAGGGACTTAAAGGATCCCCCTATTGTGCTCCGCCACCTAAAGCCCGGCACTCGATTTTTACTGGAGTGTATACAGCTTCTATGAAGACCTTGGTTACAGACCATGTGTGGAGCTGTATACAAACGTACTGGAACCTTAAAGGCAATTTTTTTTTTTTATTATTGCATTTATACTTATTTTGACCTAAAAATCACTTTTTCCAATTGGTCTTTATTAACAATATGGAATCCTTTTTTGTGTACAGAGCTGACATGCTCTACTAGCTGCCTGTGGATTTTTTTTCTCATTTCCATCATATGTGGAGCAGACGGACAGCTTATCTCTTCTCTCTTACCTTATAAACACTCATTAAAGCTCAATCCTTACCTTACTGATAAGAATGTGGCTTAAATAAGTGTTTATGACCTCTCAGTAGTTTACAGATAAGGGTAATTAGATGACCAATGTGAAAGTACCAGTCACCCAGCTAGACAAATAGTTAACCCTTTGTGACTGAACAGCTCAATATTTTTAATAAAGACCAATTGCAAATGTGAAATATGATTTTTTAGTCAAAAATAAGTTAAATGCAATCATAAAAAAAAAATTGACTCCAAAGCTGTACATAGCCTTTAAAGGGGGTTGGTTCATCTCAGACATAGATGACATATCGCTAGGATGTCATTTAGTAGTGGGTCTCACCTCATCTCCAGTACAGGGCCCCCAAAGTGAAGGGGAGCGCAGCACTCAACTATTTTCAGGAGTCCCCCTAGGGGTGAATGGAGACAGCACTGCACATGCACAGCTGCCTTTCCGTTCACCACTTTGGGACTGCAGGAGGCTTAGATATTTTCTGAACTCCCATAGTGCTGAACACAGGGTGGCCGCGCATGCGCAGTGCACCCTCCATTCACAGCCGTCGCTCGTTTTTTTTTCTGAATTCCCATAACTATGAGCAGAGGGTGGCTGCGCGGCTGCTCTCCATTCATTTTGGGGGTCCCATTCAGAAGATGGGAGCGGGTCCAAGAAGTAGGACCCACTCCCATCTGACATGGATGGCATATCCTAGTGATACCCCACCCGTGTCTGAGCCAACCCCCTTTAACAAAAACATGGTTGCAAAAGGTGTACAAACCCTTTAAGAAACAAAAAAAAACGTGAGTCTAACGCCAGAACAGACTGAAGGTATACCGTAGTGGCGTAGTCCCCCGCCACCACACTGGACCGGCAGGCACAGAACAACCACATTATTCATAAATTATATATTTTAATTACAAAAACAGCACCAAATAGAGGATTTCCTAGCCTTGTGCCTACAGAGGGGAATGTCAGACACCTCTGGTCAGTACAGGTCCGTGTGCTATGAGTTCAGATCCAGCACCAGCTCCGGATTTGTTGCAGTCATGAATAACCAGATCCGCCGCGATATGTCTGGACCGATTCGCCGCTCTTTCCCTGCCGCCGGCTCATCACCTTGGGTGCTGCTGGCATCGTCGTCCGTGTCTTCACCCTCTTCAGTGGCCCCTGTGTTACGTGGCACCCGCAGATCAGAGAGGAGAGAGAGCTTCTCCCGTTCAGTATTGCACGCTGCATAAGCCTGGAGGGGGGTGAGAATGTCAGCAGGAGCGATCCCGAAATCCAAATACATATTGAGTGGGATATACACATTTCCATCAGTACATGCTGGGGGTAGTAGTCACGCCACTGCTGAGGTACTGACCTGCATAAGCAGCTGTGGTGAGGGATAGGCCTCAGTTATGGCCGCCGCCATCGCTGGACTAACTCTATTCAATTGCTGAATTTGCCTCCTCCAAACCAGGGGTAAACCTGTAAGGGACCCCCGAGGACCCCACCCTCGCCAGCTCCCCGCTGAGGTGCAGAATGAGTACGACTGAGCTTCCCAGTGTTTCCTGCAGGGATGAATTATGACATGAAGTAATGGAGCAATGCCACCCAATGTCCACCCTTGACCAGAACTGTGTTTAAGCAGGTCTAGAACTGTAATGCTTCATTTCAGGCATCCATCATTTTTTTAAATGTTTTAAAAAGAAGTTTTAATTGGTGGGGGGTATGGGTCCAGAGACACCCCTACCACCACCACCACCAATCGCTTACAGTGGTCCCTGGCTCCTTTCAGTGGTCCCTGTTCTGTAAACTTCCAGATAGACAGGTCACATGTATCGATGCAGCCAATCACTGGCCTCAGTGGTGACACGTCCCCAGTTGGCACATGACTAGTCATTGGCTGCAGCGGCACACGTGACCCTGTCAGTCCAGACGTTTACAGGATAAGGGCCGGAATTATGTTTTCCATCAGGTACAGCAGGCTGGTGTTCAGTCAAAAAAAAAAGTCCAAAAAAGCTGGAAATCCCATAAAGCTCCCTCTAGTGGTGGTTGCATGCAGCCATAACATTATAATGCTGGGAGGTCAGGACGGGAGCTGCTGCATGGAGTCAGATGCGTGAGACTCGCTCGTCTAAAAGGGGCCTAATATAGGCGGAAAAAAGCAGCCTTAGGCCTCATGCAGTGTCTGCAAAATACGGACACCCTCCGCGTGCAATCTGCATTCTTCTCGCTCCCACCACTCGAACGGACTATTCTTGTCCGCGAAACGAACAAAAATAGGGCATGTTTTATCCCTTGCAGAACGGACACATCGGATGACATCTGTGCGCTGTCAGTTTTTCTTTTGCGCGGGCCTATAGAAACGAATGGGTCCGCGTGCGATCCGCAAAACGCGGTCATGTGCATGAAGCCTAGAATTTTGCTGTCTCTAGTGACATCTGCTGGCCACTTTTTGTAAAGCTGCTTTCCACCAAAAATGACTGCCCACACAGCACAGTTATCGTAAACTTACCGAAATGGGCGCTGAGCCACGCTCTTCGTCACGGCGCACACATGCTGGCCAAACTGCTTCCATGTCTCCAGGTTTAACACCTCCATGTTGTAATACAGCTGTAGAAACACAAGCGCCTGGCCTCCCACATAAAGCCGCGAGCATAACAACATGTCAGTGTAACGCTCCACTGTGAGCAGGCAGCAATGCTTACGTGACCCTATAGGCGACTATTGCTATGGATACCAGAAGATGCGGAGGAAGTGCTGGGGCCCATAGGTGCGACTGGCACCACTGCTTGACCTCTGACATGTAGGGTGCATATTGGTGCTCATTAAACGGGTTATCCCACAAAATGTAGGAAAGGTGGGTAAAAAAAAAAAACATTTTGGAGGAGGGCCTGACCTCTTGGACCCTCTGTAATCATGAGATCCAAATAGTTCCCAAGTCCCCTCTCAGTGTTGTCTGTTCACCGTTCCATTCAATACTATTGGACCGACAAAGCATTTTCTACGTCCGCCCCAAAAAAGAGTATTCCCATTCAGAGAGAGAACTCGGGGACCCCTAATTCTCAGGGTCACTGGAAGGTCCCAGCATTCGAACCACCCCGTGGTCTGATATTTCTCACCTGTCCTATGGATGGATGATCAGAACTTTGATAGGATAACCCCTTTAAAAGGAACACTCCGGGGACAGTTGATATGTGTTATGCCTGATGTGGGGTCAGAGATGGCGCTACATGACACAAATGAGAATACCTGGAGTGTTCCTTTAAGGCAGGGATGCTCAACCTGCAGCCCTCCAGCTGTTGCAAAACTGAAATTCCCAACATGCCCGGACAGCCTACAGTTATCAGCCTACAGCAGAGCATGGTGGGAGTGGTAGTTTTACAACAGCTGGAAGGACTCAGGTTTAGCATCCCTGCTTTAAGGGGTTAAAACAAAGCAACCGTGCTAGTGATCTTGATCAGGGACCTAAACCTTTGGTGAAACCATGATGGCGGAGCATCGCACCTCAGAGGGCCCTGCGTCTGCAGGTTTCAACAGCTCCGATCGACAATTTCCAGCATGTGGAGTACGGATCCATAGAAAGCATTTGGGATCCGTACTCTGCACGCTGGAAAAGCCAAGCACAGCTCGCTGAGATGACCTTCAGCAAAGGTTTAGGTCTCCATTTAAAGTGCATTTGTCAGCAGTTTTGTACCTATGACACTGGCTGACCTGTTACATGTGCGCTTGGCAGCTGAAGACATCTGTGTTGGTCCCATGTTCATATGTGTCCGCATTGCTGAGAAAAATGATGTTTTATTATATGCAAATGAGCCTCTAAGAGCAACGGGGGCGTTGTCATTACACCTAGAGGTTCTGCCGTGTCCTCTGCACTTTCATTGACAGGGTCAGGTGTGGTGAGGTTTACACTGTCTGGCCCTGTCAATCAAAGTGCAGAGTGCATGGCCTTTGCAGAGAGAGCAGAGCCTCTAGGTGTAATGGTAACGCCCCCGTTGCTCCTAGATGCTCATTTGCATATATAAAAACTAATTTTTCTCAACAATGCGGGCACATATGAACATGGGACCAACACAGATGTCTTCAGCTGCCAAGTGCACATGTAACAGGTCAGCCAGTGTCATAGGTACAAAACTGCTGACAGATTCCCTTTAAACAGTCTAAATGAAAAGCTTTCTTTGCTGCCCATAGGGATCAAGCACAGCCCAGCTTTCATGTTTCAGAAGCATTGTAAGAAATGAAAGCTGCACTGTGATTGGTTGCTTTGGGCTACAAAGACAGCCATTTACTAATAAGACCAGTTAGTCACCTCACCTCATCAATCTGGCTCCACGTCACCCAACTGTCTTCCAGGTCACGCCTCGCTTTCACCTCCAGCGAATGTCTCTCCATTTTGTGAGACAGTCTCTGACATCTAGGAGCACAAATTAAATTTTTAGGAAAGAGTCTAGTCATTAAAGGGGTTCTCCAGGATTTTCATATTGATGGCGTATCCTCAGGATAAGTCTGACCCCCGGGACCCTCGCCAATCAGCTGTTTGAGGAAGCGGTGGTGCACTATGGCCTCCTCATAGCTTACCAAGCACAGCGCCATCCATTGTACAGCGGCTTTGCTTGGTATTGCAGCTCAGCCCCATTCACTTGAATCAGACTGAGCTGCTCCTAGGCCACGTCATCAATGAACATGACGTCACGTGGCCTAAGCACACTACAGCAGCACCATGGTCTTTTCAAACAGCTGATCAGCAGGGGAACCGGGAGTCAGACCCCCCACTGGTCACATATTGATAGTCTATCCCATAAGAAAATCCCAGAAAACCCCCTTAAAGAAAACATGGCTGCTTTCTTCTAAAAAAGAGCGCCACACTGGTCCACAGGTTATATGTGGTAATGCAGCTCAGCCACATTCATTTTAATGGACCTGAGCTGCACTACTAGACATAAACCATGGTGAACACTGTATTTTAAAGGGGTCTTCCGGGACTAAAACATTTTCTGGCCTATCTTCAGGATAGGACATCAATAATTGATCGGTGGGGGTGTGACCCCTGCTGATCACCTGTCTGCAGAGGCCACAACGCCTCACTGAAAACCGCACCCTCCTTGTGCTTACCAAGCACAGCGCCGTCCATTGTATAGTGACTGTGCTCGGTATTGCAGCTCAGGCTGTTTTCTTGAATAGAACGGAGTTGCACCTAGGTCATGTTACCAATGAATGTGACATCACTGGTCTAGGAAGAGGCCACAGCTCCACGTTCCGCAGCGGATCGCTGGACCTCCACCAATCAGATTCTGAAGATTTATTCCGAGGATAGGTTGTTAACATTGGAACCCCCCCCCCAAAAAAAAAACAAAAAACTCTCTTTATTATCTTATTTCTATGCTGATATTGTCAGGTTGAACTATGCTGTTTGAATTTCCAAATCATATTTTCCTTTCTGCCTGCTACATAAAGCACATGTAGACATTAGATATTAAGATGACGCCTGTATCCGGGACTACATTTAAGACTACACCATGTGATTCACGTGAAACTGAGTTTCGATTCAGTGAAAACGAGACCTAGGGGGCTGCTAGTACCTGCCTTGATCACGCAGCCTGCACGAGCCCAGAACAAAGGGAATCACACAGAAGAATAACCTATCAGAAGATACTAACTCTACCGGATACAAGACATATATGCTTTTGTAATACAGCTTTGCAGCGTGTCCAAAATGTAGCTTATGTCCTGGTATATCCTGATACGCATTCGACTCCCCCGCCCACCTGTCCAGGATGCTGCGGTGGAGTAACCAAGACATGCGACTAGAAGAACAAAGAATATGTGTTTAATGCTTATCAGCTTGCTGGGAAAACTCTGTGAACGAGGCCCCCACCTTTTCTACTGTGTGTATATGCTTAAAGCCTGCCTATTAATCACGCCTTCTTTTTTGTATAACAAGTGCCTACACTGTGAATAAAGCTCAGAACTTCTTGCCGTGCTGCCACTGAGTGCCTTATGCATGAGCTGAGATTGAAACTGAACCACGTGTCAGACTCTTTCTTAGTATGCTAGCACATGCTTGAATGATTTGGAGCGAGTGACCGACGAGTTTCTAATCTAACTGAATCTTCAACTCAACAATATAGTCCCAGTTGAGGTTACAGGCCCAAAGCCTGAGGCTGCACCACAAGCCTTTTCGGATTTCTGTCAGGAGCGGTGTCATCCTGGAGACGTTGTATGAAGGGGGCGGGCACTACATAGTGGGAACATGGCATCTTCCCATCTGCTATGAGGTAGGAGGCCCCAAGGACTGCAGAGACTACACGTCACAGTTCCTGCAGAGGACCTATGAAGATGACATTACTTGCCTCCGGTAATCTCGGAGTCCCAAAGTAACCAACGTGATCTTCTTATTGGGGAATTTTTTGGCAAATCCAAAGGCAGGCCCCATGGTTTCGGTATTGCTGGAGGTCATTGGTGCCTGCAATGTACAGAGCGGTAATATTACAAGCAATCGCCATAATCCCCAAGCCTTCCGTGTTCACACTTTACACAGGGGATGCCACCCAGCTTTCCTACAGCCCTGACCACATATCTATTCTTCTATGTATTATCGCTGGGGATCCAACCAGTGGGACCACCACCGATCATGAGAATGGTCCTGTGTGAACGGAGCGGAACGGCCCATGCGTGACCACCAAGTACAGCGCTCTGTCAGTCCAATAGAAATGAATGCAGGGGTGGTCACGCATGCGCAGTTCTGCTCCATCCAGACAAGGGGGGCTGGAGGGGGTCTTATATAAGATTAGATGGGAGATGTTACCTGAATGAAGCAGCGAACACTTGTGAGAAAATCTTTGGGCTCCACCAGTATCAACATTTCATCTTCTTCTCCTCTGCAAAGCTCCAGACCCTCCTGCAAAACAGCACGGGGAGCGGAGCATGAGAGCAGCACCAATACCGCGCCCCTTCCTCCAACACATCATGGGGGCAGGAGCATGAGAGCAGCACTGATACCAGCCCCCAACCACAACATGGAGAGCGGAGAATGAGAGCAGCACCAATACCGACCCCCCAACCACAACATGGGGAGCGGAGCATGAGAGCAGCACCAATTACTGACCCCCAACCACAATACAAGGACAGGAGCATGAGAGGAGCACCGATACTGACCCTCAACCACAATATGGCAACCACAATATGGGGAGCGGAGCATGAGAGCAGCACAGATACCGACCCCCAACCACAACATGGGGAGCGGAGCATGAGAGCAGCACCGATACCGACTCCCAACCACAACATTAGGAGCGGAGCATGAGAGCAGCACCGATACTGACCCTCAACCACAATATGGCAACCACAATATGGGGAGCGGAGCATGAGAGCAGCACCGATACCGACCCCCAACCACAACATGGGGAGCGGAGCATAAGAGCAGCACCGATACCGACCCCCAACCACAACATGTGGAGCGGAGCATGAGAGCAGCACCAATTACTGACTCCCAACCACAATACAAGGACAGTAGCATGAGAGGAGCACTGATACTGACCCTCAACCACAATATGGCAACCACAATATGGGGAGCGGAGCATGAGAGCAGCACCGATACCGACCCCCAACCACAACATGGGGAGCGGAGCATAAGAGCAGCACCGATACCGACCCCCAACCACAACATGTGGAGCGGAGCATAAGAGCAGCACCGATACCGACCCCCAACCACAACATGGGGAGAGGAGCATGAGAGCAGCACCGATTACTGACCCCCCAACCACAATACAAGGACAGGAGCATGAAAGCAGCACCAATACCGACCCCCAATGACAACATGGAGAGCGGAGCATGAGAGCAGCACTGATACCGACCCCCAACCACAACATGGGGAACGGAGCTTGAAAGCAGCACCGATACTGACCCCCAACCACAACATGGGGAACGGAGTATGACAGCAGCACCAATATCGACCCCCACCACAACATGGGGAGTGGAGCATGAGAGCAGCACCGATATCGACCCCCAACCACAACATGGGGAGAGGAGCATGAGAGTAGCACTGATACCAACCCCCCTTAAGTGAAAAGCAACTGGTACAAAGAAAAAGTGGAGTTGGTTGCAGTGAGTAACTCCAATGATGTTCCTCCGGCTGTAGTGAAACCACAACTCCCAGCATACTCCATTCACTATGGGAGTTCCTAGAGCGGCCAAGCAAATGGTGGGAGTCGTAGTTTCACCACAGCCGCAGTGTCGGAGGTCGCTGATCCTTGTGTTTCAGTTATAAAGCTCATCTCACCACACACGTCCAGTCTCCCGGCATCTCTCTCCTCCAGGTGACGCTGTAGGGCGCGGAGTGAGGCTCTATGGAGTAATTATAACCGGCCGTTCTCAGGGAGTCCAGCAGATCTTCACATCCGGCATCCTGGAGGAGACCTGGGGAGAAATGGAGTTCAGTATATCAGCAGCAGGCAATGAACATCTGCTCTCCATACAGTGAGTTTCCGGTGGGTGCTTAGATCCAAACAAGAAAAGCTGAAATGTAAAGCATGGTGAAAGGACAAGGCTAACAGCAGCCTGTAAAATGAAGCTAAATAAAATTCATTTTGGCACCACTAGGGGGAGCTCAAGGCATACTACTGCGTTCACTGAGAGCTGTATACATTTGTATGCATTAAGCTCCCTCTAGTGGTCGCTGCAGGCAACCAGAATTTTATCACGTCACTGTAAGGCTATACAGGGGATTTTGGACCAATTGTTCACATAAAAACTGCCATAAAGGCCTATGATGGTAGGAGACACATTTAGGACCTGAAACATGATAATTGGAGCAGAACCATTAGAACCAGTGCAGACACAAGCCATTTAGGAGCAGAACCATGAGAACCAGTGCAGGCAACCCAACAGGACCAGTCTGTAGAGGCCATATCTCCAGGTCTGAGGTCTGCACTGGTTTCCATCTATGAGGCTCATTAGACACAACATGTCCTACCTGCATCAAGCTGGACTGTCATGTACTTCCCACAGTGGTCCGGTCTCAGGAGCTTTAGTGCCAGGGCTGACTCTTTCCGTTTCTCCTTCTCCTCCTTCTCCTGATTGCGGATCCTCTCTTTCTCCAGCCTCTTGGCCTCTTTTTCCTTCTTTCGTTCTTCTGCCCGTATTCTATCAGCCTCCAGTTCTTCCGGGTTTTTTCTCCTCCTTGTTCTTTTATTTGGACTGGGAGTTGTGGTCCCAGGTAGTGGCACCAGTAACGTAGATGTATGGACCTCTGCAGAGGGTTGAGAGTGTGTTTCCTCCGCACCTCCATCCTGAGACGTCTCACAGGCTTCTGGTTTCTCCTGAAGACTTCTTTGATTACTTCTTGGCAACTCTGTAGCCTCGGCGTCATCCTTCTCAACACTGGCAGAGTCTTCCTCGGGCTCGGAGTCGGATATCTCCCAGGTTTTGGCCCTTTTCATTAGTTTCCTTGGGGCCTTACAAATAGATCCCGTGTCCTCTTCTGCTTCCATCACAAATCTTGATTATGATAAAATCGGGTTTATTTTATTTTTTCATTGATTGTGTCATTCATCTTAAGATGGGGCCTTCATCATCATAGGTTTAGGTCAGTTAGATGATGGGAAGACTATGAGAATAAGAACAAATGTGATATTATAGGGCAAAGTAAAGAACAGATGAGAAAAGAACAGAAAGGAAGGCGATAAATACTTTTATAATTTCATATAATTATTCATTAAAATGTATCTGTATAGCGCCACCTGCTGTTTCTTTTTATTTCTTTGCCCTGTCTCACTGAGAAGGCCGCACATGCTCAGTTTCATCCTTAAACTGCCTCCTGAGCTGTGATAAAGAGATAGCTGCATCAGAAAGGACACGCCCCCTGAGCTGCAGCAGAAAGGACACTCCCCTTGAGCTGCCAGCTACATATAAGTCTAGCACAGCAATTGGAGCGATGAACGTGGATATCTCTGGATCTACATGAGGTACAGGGCTGGTTCTAACTTTATTAGAAAGAGTCTAGGGATGTGACCCGGCTGGTATCTTACCGGCCAAGCCAGTATTTTAGTGTCCCTGGCAGTGTCGGTAATTTTTTTCTATTTTTCTCAAATATTATTACTGGTATTTTCCTATATAGACTGTTACTAATGAGCACTTTGATTGTGGAGTGCTCATTAGTACAGACTTTAACCCCCCCCCCCCCCCCCAGCATTACTATTACTGGGTGGCACTAATGGGGGCATTACTGTTACTAGGGGGCACTACCGTTACCGGAGGCACTAATGGAGGCATTAATATTACTGGGATGCACTACTATTACCAGGGGCACTAATGGGAGGCATTATTCATTCTGGGGGGTACTAATAGAGCCATGAATATTACTAGGGGGCATTATTAATACTGGGAGCCACATTATGACACAGCGACTTAACTCCCCATGTCAAGCCACGTCCGCACAACCACACCCCCTTTGGGGTGTGGCTTAACTTGGCTGAGATTTTTTGTCATGTACTAGATTATGTACAATTTTCATTTTCTATGCCTGTAGATTATACAAAGAGAAGACATGGTTGGATTTAATGTGCCGTTCAAAATTAGTAAATCACGAAGAGCGCCACTTCTGTCTACAGGTTGTGTGTGGTACAGCAGCTCAGCCGTATTCACTTGAATGGAACCGAGCTGCAAAACCAGAGGCAACCCCTGGTGTGGTGCGGTACAGAGAAGAAGAAATGTCAGATGAGTCATGTTTTTCTAGTTCTAGACAATCCCTTTAACACAGAAGGAAGAGAAATCACAGCAGTAACTTACAACATGGCACCAGACAGACTGTGCTCCTTTTCCATCTTGCACTACTCCCATCATCCTAAAGCTATTCCTCCAAAGGACAAGGGGTGTAGCAGACTTTCTCCCCTTTAGTCCACAGCTCTGGCCAGCTCCACCAAAATCATAAAGACAACTTCATTCTCCCTCTTCTTCTACCATCCATTAGCCTTGACTATATCACGTGACCTCTCTGGGCACGTCACATGGCACATCCGTCAGCGTCCATATTTATTTTGGGCAGGGTTGTTTTTATTTTTTCCTCTCTTTCTCCATATTATATTACTATAATCGGAATAAGCAGACACTGGTATGCATTCTGAATTCATTTGCTGGCGTATTTTACCCCATTGTAAATAAAGTTTGTTGAATAATTAAAAAAAAAATCGAGCGTCGCTAGGATGTTGCTTGCATCACGTGATTTCGTTGACAGCCAGCTGACGTCATTAGGACGCGACGTTGCCGGAGATTCTGGGGTCACCCTCACGTGTCTTGTGGTCTGGTCACCGGGGTGCAGGACAGGATCATGGCGAAGAAAAAGAAATTGGGGCTCATTGCGGAGATGGCCCGAAAGATCCGGGCGTACAGGGAGCTGAAGAACCGGCCCCGGGACTCCCAGTGCTATGCTGTGAACTATGAGGTTACTGTTCCTTGCTTTTACACAGAGGGTTGTTCGGCACGCTGTATCATGCAGTTTAAGCTGTGTGAAATAATTTTCCATTGACGTCTATGACCAGCGCTCCATAGCAGTGGCTGTGATTCAGTCCCCGTAGGGTGCAGGAAAGGCCAGGGTGACATATAGCATGTGATGTGTACATATGTGTGTCATACAGTCCCATATAGCGTGTGATGTATACATATAGGTCATACAGTCCCATAGAGCATGTGATGTGTACATATGTGTGTCATACAATTCCATATAGCATGTGATGTGTACATGTCATTCAATCCCATATAGCGTGTGATGTATACATATGTGTTTCATACAGTCCCATATAGCGTGTGATGTTCACATATGTCTGTCGTACAGTCCCATATAGTGTGTGAAGTATACATATGTGTGTTTTACAGTCCCATATAATGTGTTCTCCCGCTTGAAAAGTCACCCTGGATGAAGTCGCATTAAAGGGGTACTCCGGTCCCCATAGATCGGTGGGAGTCCTACTGCTGGCACCCCCACTGATCACTAGAACGGGGGGCCCTGTACCCTGCAGGTCAGACGTGCACACTTTCCGTTCCATCGTCTCTATGGGAGTTCCAGAAACAGCGGAGTACAGTGCTTGGCTTTTTCCGGAACTCCCATAGTGATGAAAGGAGTGGCAGTGTGCAGGCTGAATCTGCTGGGTACAGGGTCCCTGTTCTTGTGATCAGTGGAGGTCCTAACAGTAGGACCCCCTCCGATCTAATAGTTATCCCCTATCCTCTGATGTGGATAATTTATCACAACCTGAATACTCCTTCAAGGCTGAGATTATGTGTCCTCTTTAGCTGTGAGATGCAAGGATTGCAGCATAATGAAAGCGAATAGGATCCTGTTTCTTGAGGCAAGTCGCTGGGAATCCGGCAGGTTTGGAGAACAGGCCATCAATATGCATCCTCATTGTCCTAAGCATGGACTGTGTGACTGGCCCGACCTTGTCGCAGTCTGCTGTCTTGTATGACAGACGTCAAATTGCTTTGAGTCGCCAATAGTTAGGAACAGGCCCTTGCACAGCGCCTCTCCTCTCCATGAGCTGTGCTGGTATTGCTTCTCAGCCCCACTCAAGTCATAGGGGAAATACCAGACGTTCACTCAGACTGTCCCTGGATATTAGGTCTTCGTATGGCTATTTATTAAAGGGGTTCTCTGGGCTTTTAATATTGATGACCTATCCTCAAGATAGGTCATCAGTATCAGATCGGCAGGGGTCTGGCACCCAGCACCTCTGCCAATCAGCTGTATAAGGAGACACTGCACGCAGTGTGCACGTGCCTTTCTCAGCAGCAGAGCAGGAAGGGAGATGGAACGTGCACACTGCGCACACCGTCTCCTCAAACAACTGATCGTCAGGGTGCTGGGTGTTGGACTATCCTGAGGATAGGTCATTAATATTAAAAGCCCGGAGAACCCCTTTAATGTTGGTGATGGCGTCCTGATTGGCAGTAATGTCTGACTATTCCATCTTTTCTTTTATCAGACTATGAGTCGACCCTTCACTGGCAAGCGGCTGCCCGTTTTAGCGTGGGAGGACATAAAGAACGAGAAAAGACTTTTCACTCTGCTTTCTGGCTTAAGAGCGTTTGGAGTGGGACGAATGGTGACGAGGAAGTCGTGGCTGGAGGAGTACAAGGAGCCCTGTTACTGGACTATAACAAAGGTCAAAGTGGACTACACAGCTGAGGTGAGGACTGTGCTGTCTAAGAGGGTTGTCCCTCAAGGAACAAGTAGGTGATATATGTATGATCAGTAGATGCCCCACTATCACTAGAACAGAGGTACCAAGCCCCTTATTGCTCCTCACTACACGACCGCCTGTGAATTGTGGAGGAGCAGACACAGTGACCCATCCAATTTTAGAGAGGTCTGTTAATTATACCAGAGAAGGTCATCCATTTGCATCTTAAAGGCTATGAACACCTTCAAGGCAGTTTTATTTGCATTACATTTTGCTCATTTTGGGCTAAAGATCAATACAAGGGTTAAAAGATCAGTCTGTTTACAGAGTATCACTTCAGTCCAATCAGCTGACGGCTCATGTGAAGCCTTACTGCAGATATTCTGACCTCATAAACACTAATTTAAAGGGGTATTCCCATCTCAGACAATGGGGCCATATCGCTAGGATATGCCCCCATTGTCTGATAGGTGTGGCTGCCCTCCATTAACTTCTATGAGGCTGCCGAAAATAGCCGAACGCGCTGGCTCGGCTATTTCTGTTGGCCTCATAGAAATAAATCGCAGCAGTGGCTGCGCAAGCGCAGTGTGCTCCCATTCACTCCTATGGGATTGGTGGTGGCCAGACACTGGGAAACCTGATGTCCTCCAACCACCACATTCCCTGCTCCGTTCTTGATATAGGTGCGGGTCCCAGAGGTGGGACCCGCACCTATCAGACAACAGGAGCATATCCTAGCGATATGCCATCATGGTGTCAGATGGCAATTCCCCTTTAAGCCATATTCTTATCAGTTTGATAAGAGTTTAGCTATAATGAGTGTTTACGAGGTCAGGAGATCAGAGATAAGGCTTCACATGAGCCATTAGCTGAGGGAACTCAGGAGCCAGAAGTCTGCAAATAGACTGATTTTTTTTTTAACCCTTGTATCTAAAAAACGGCTGAACATTTTTAATAAAGACCAACTGGAAAAATGATTTTTAGCCCAAAATGAGTAAAATGCAATAAAAAAAACTGCCTCAAAGGTGTCCAGCTTTTAACATAATGTAATTTAATAGTAGATTCGACTGAACGTACCTCACTGCAAATATCAACTCGCCAGTATTTTTATATAGATGGCCTTCAGGATCGGTTATCAGTATCAGATCGGCAGGGTCCCAACTGTCCGCACCCCTGTCAATCATCTGTTCTGCAACAGCAAAGAAATGATACAGCACTTTCTAGTGAACGGAGCTGGTTACTGCAGTATTAAAGTGAATAGGAGCAGCGCAGCACTGGAATAGAGGGACACTGGCTCATAGACTGCTCAGGAGCCCATCTCGTGAGAGAGCGTGATATGTGAGCTCTTGGACCCCCCACCAATCAAAACTTATGACATGTCTCTATGACATATAAAAAGTTTTGGGAAAAGTTAGTGATGATAATTAATATCAGCCTGCAGAGGCCACTAGGGGGAGCTCTTTGCATGTGAATATTATAACTCAATAATTTTAAAGGGGTTATCCTTAGAATAGGTCATCAGATCAGTGGTGGGGAGTCTGACACCTGGCACCCACTCCGATCAGAGGCTAGTTGGAGCCACAGTCAGTAGAACTAACACAGTGTACGGAGCTGGAAGCAGACAGATCCATACGCTATGTAGTGGCCATCCCTAGTTACTGCAGCTCACCAGAGTGCGGGCTGACCTGCAGTAACTCAACACGGCCACTAGATGGCGTGCGGCGCTGACTGCTTCTGGCTCTGTACACTGTGTAGGATAGGTCATCAATTTCTATGTCCTAGAAAACCCTTAAGCTCTTAAGCTCCCCCTAGTGGTGGCTGCAGACATCAAGCCTTTGCTTTGTGAGAAGAGAAGCTCATGTGTCATGTGTTTTCTTCTAGAATATGGACTATGGCCAGGCATGGGGTTATTTAACATTCAGAGGTAAGTCTATCTACATGACGCATTTTACCCTCTGGACGCTGTTATATAATGAGCCACCGGGCAGGTTTCATACCATTCTTGGTGGATTGGGGCTCCGCACGTCTTTGTACCCCATTACATAACACTTCACCCCTCGCTCAACCAACCAGGTAAACAAGAGTCTGAGGAGACCGAGATCAGCAAAGCCATGTACCACGACTGGCGCGTCGTACCGCGACACGAAGAGGACGATTTTAAGAAGTTCACGCCTGTGCCAGAGCTGGAATCCTCGCCCTGTGTCCTGTACCCGCCGCTCCTGAGAGCTATGATGTTGGCCCAGATGCAGAAGGAAGGAAAGCCAATAAGTGAACCTCTGCTGGATCTTCAGAGGAAACGCATCTTCTCCAGAGTGAAATTTGAGGAGGAGAGAAGGGCCCGCTTGGGGACACCTGTATGATAAGGACTCGGTTATCCTCAAATCCTGTAGTAATGAACATTCCTGGTGCCCAGCGCCGTGCCAGAGGTTTGGCATCATACGTCTGCATCACCAGTGAAAATCCATAGACTCCATGTTCTGACTGCCAGCTTCCCAGTTTGGAGGTGTACTGGTCGCGTGTGCTGTGTCCTATGTAAATGAATGATATGATTTTAATGGCACCCGCTGTTCAGGGGGGCACAGGGCACTATAGGCTGTGATTAGTTGATGCACAGGACCATTCATATGTACTGACCTGTAATAAACTCCATTTATATCATCATGGTAAGACGCCATGTTTGACCTGCTTCACCCCCAGAACATTCTGTGCCCTTAAAGGGTTATTCCTGTTTTTTTGGGGCATCACTTCAGTTAGGGATACGACCTCTGGGACCCCTACCAGTCCTGAGAATGAAGAGGCTGCAGCGTCCACTTCTGTTTTTCCTGTGCAGCCAGATGGCCACTGCAGGGAACAGTGAATGGGATGCGTGCTAAATTAGGGCTGAAGCCCCTCCATACTCGGGAATGGCAGGGGTCCCAGAGGTCGGGCTTAGCGATATGTCATCACTTTATAAAATAGGCAAACATCTCCTTAACCCCCTAACTGTTTTGCCAGAGTCCAGCTCCAGCAGTGGGAAAAGTAGCTACCTGGAGGGGGAGGACTGCTTTAGATGCTGCTACCTCCTGAATGGTAGAAGCTAGAAACATGCACACTGGTCTTGTTTGAAAGCAGACATTCCAAGCTTTCAGACAATACCAGAATGACAGCAATATGTTCAGGACAGGGGAAGATATCACTGATAGAAGTCGGGATGCTGTGAATGCAGCTGAATATGAAAGTAAAACAGGTTATTCCTTATTTGATTTCTAACAGTGATTTCTCCTCTGTTGCTTAGACTTTAGCTGTCATGAAGCCTGGACTGTCAGCTTTCAAACAAGACCAGTTGCATGTTTCTAACTGTTACCATTCAGGAGATAGCAGCATCTAAAGCAGCCCTTCCCCCTCCAGTTAGCTACTTTTCACACTGCCGGAGCTGCACTCTGGCAAACAGTTAGGTGGTTAAATAGGCAGTCTTAGGCCACCAACATAAACGTACATTGCAGACTGCTCTGGGTTAATGGCTTCAGACGCCTCCTGCTTAATTAGTTTCTGTCCTAAACTTGATCTGGTGATCAAGTAATCTGACATAGGAGAATTAACTCTTCAGAGCTCGGCTGACGTTTAGGAAGGACTGTGACTATAGCTATTGGCTATGACAAATGGTCATTTAGGATTTGGCATTGTGTATCCTCCACTGAACACGGTTTTATGGTTTACAAAGAGAATTATATGACATTCCATTACATCACTTATCCTGTACTGATCCTGAGTTACATCCTGTATTATACTCCAGAGCTGCACTCACTATTCTGCTGGTGCAGTCACTGTGTACATACATTACATTACTTATCCTGCACAGATCCTGAGTTACATCCTGTATTATACTCCAGAGCCACACTCACTATTCTGCTGATGGAGTCACTGTGTACATGCATTACATTACTTACCCTGTACTGATCCTGAGTTACATCCTGTATTATACCCCAGAGCTGCACTCACTATTCTGCTGGTGCAGTCACTGTGTACATACATTACTTATCCTGTACTGATCCTGAGTTACACCCTGTATTATACTCCAGAGCTGCACTCACTGTTCTGCTGGTGGAGTCACTGTGTACATACATTACTTATCCTGTACTGATCCTGAGTTACATCCTGTATTATACTCCAGAGCTGCACTCACTGTTCTGCTGGTGGAGTCACTGTGTACATACATTACTTATCCTGTACTGATCCTGAGTTACACCCTGTATTATACTCCAGAGCTGCACTCACTATTTTTAGGGGTCCATAAAACTTTTTGATCACTGTATTCAATTTGTTTGGGGAGGGGGGTTGGATAAGCTCAGAGAACGGAAACCTAAAAAAGGATGTCATGTCATCTTTAGCGCACAGTGGACACCGTGATATCAAAACACCTAGTCAGAATTGTGGGTTTTTTCAGTCTAACCCCACAAATATTTTTTTTCCTGTTTTCCAATACAAGACATGAGAAATGAAATGGTGCTATCCAAAAAATACAACTTATACTGCAAAAACTAAGCTCTCATATGACTGTGTGCACTGAAGATGTAAAAAGTTATGAGGGGCCTGCCAGATTTTCTATAACTAGCTAGATAGATAATAGATAGCTGATAGATATGAGATAGATAGATAGATAGATAGATAGATAGATAGATAATAGATAGCTGATAGATATGAGATAGATAGATAGATAGATAGATAGATAGATAGATAATAGATAGCTGATAGATAGCTGATAGATATGAGATAGATAGATAGATAGATAATAGATAGCTGATAGATATGAGATAGATAGATAGATAGATAATAGATAGCTGATAGATATGAGATAGATAGATAGATAGATAATAGATAGCTGATAGATAGCTGATAGATATGAGATAGATAGATAGATAGATAGATAGATAGATAGAGTCAATTAAAACATCTTAATAGATAGCATCTACTATTTTGGCTTTGCTCTTTTCCAGTGCTCTAGATAGATATGAAATAGATAAGAAATAGCTTTGCCTATGCTAAATGAATTTAGTGTTGCCAATAAAGCAAATTTGAAATAGATAGATAGATAGAAGATGGATGTATAGATATGAGATAGATATTAAGAGAGATGTTAGATATTTTATGACAGAGAGAGAGAAAGCTATGAGATAGATATTAGATTGATTGATGGATAAATAATATAGATAGATATTAGGAAGCTATGAGATACATATTAGATATATAATAGATATGAGATAGATAGATAGATTGATATTAGATAGGAGATAGATATTAGATAGATTGATATTAGATAGGAGATAGATATTAGATTGATTGATAGATACGAGAGATAGATAAATATATGATAGATATTAGATAGCTATAAGATAGATAGATTGATATGAGATAGATAGATAATTAGATTGATAGATATTTGATAGATATATATGAGATAGTTAGATATTAGATTGATAGATATGAGATAGACGGATAAATAGATAGAAGATTAATAGGTATTAGATAGATAATAGATAGCAGACAGATATTTCCCATCCTCGGTGACCACTCAGTCTCCATCCCTCATTTGCTATGCTCCGCTCGGTACATATTAGAGGCTGGACGTACATAATCTTTGCAGCTCGTGTATCTCTGGATGGGACGCCTATGTTACGTGCGCGCCCCCGGTACCGGCCTTGGTGACGTGCGCGGCCCCGCATCCCTCTCCTGCTCTCGCCATGATCTGCCTGGTGCTGACCATCTTCGCGCACATTTTCCCCTCAGGTGGGGCTTGTGGGTGTCGGGGGCTGGGGGTTACACAGGGGCTGCTGTACCGGACGCCGCCCTGCAGCCGTGCTCCCCTCAAGTAGCCAGGGCCGGGGGCGCGTTGTGTGGAAGTCACAAAGGGACCGTCCCGTCCTGTCCCTAATGCATTGTGTGAATAGGGCTGTGGCTGTGTGGTGGGTATCTGTCCGGCTGTTGTGGAACTACGACTCCTAGCATGGCAGGGGGTGCTGGGAGTTGTAGATCCATAGCAGAGCTGCTCACATGAAGCTATGAGAGATGCCATTATACCCCTGGCATTAAATGGGCATGATTTGGGCAGAAAATGCCCCAGCTTCCATCAATGTATGTAAATTAGTGTGAAATGGGAGCAGGTGCCTATAGCAACCGGTCAGGTGAGACGACGACGGCGGTAATTTGATTGCTGTGGGCAACTTGTGCCTTCGCTCGGATCGTGCCCGTTGACCACATGTTCCGTTATTAGAACTGATCAACAAACGGTTAAAAATTCAGCCGCTTTCTGATCTATTTTCTTTAAATGGGTTGCAGTTTCCACAATCTCTGCTTGCTGTCAGTGAGTGGAAACCTTGTTTACGTCCAGTGGTTGAAAGCCAGTCCTGATCCTGAGTGCAGCTCCTAAGGCTGTGTGCACACAGGGCAGATACGCTGTCGTAGCGTTGCTCATCCACACGTTTTGAAAATTGCAGATGTTAAATCCGCAACGTGTCAATTTATGGAGAGGGTACGCACTGCGGACTTAACCCTTTGCAGTTACAATAGGATGTGACTGGCAGTGGATTTTCCTCCCCATGTGCCCGCCCCCGTCTCGCTCACTGTCCCGCTTTTCTCCGCAGCCTGGACGGGGGTTAACGAGCGCACTTTCTTAGCCATAAAGCCCGATGGCTATCAGCGGCGCCTGGTTGGCGAGATCATCAGACGTTTCGAGAGGAAGGGCTTCCGGCTGGTCGCCATGAAATTAATGCAGGTGGGTCACTCACGCCCATGCATGTGTCTGTCCATGAATCGTATCTTTCGCAGTGGGGAGAGGGAGAAGGCTGACGCTCGCAACACACAACAAAAATCTCAGCGTACCGCTGCCTGCCTCACAACGAATGACCTGCGGATTGCCACAGCCCGTCAGTCTCAAGATATCCGGATCTGCTAGACGTTCTCTGGCTGATATGTCACGATCACGGCAACTTGTGGGCTGCAACAGCGATGCAGACAGCGCTATACTGCGATCTTAAAGTCGCCAATCCTCACGATAGGTCATCGGTATCCGATCGGTGGGGGTCCGACATCTGCTATTTGAAGCACAGCGCCGTACATTGTATAGTGGTAATGCTTGGTATTGCAGCCCCAGTCACTTCAATGGGGCTGAGATGCGTATTGGCCATGTGACCGATGTGCCGTGACATCACGTGACCTAGGAAGAGGCTGCGGCGCTTACGGAGATGATCGGTAGGGGTCCCAGGTGTCCGACTCCCGCCAATCTGAGCATAGGTTATCAATATTATTTCCTTTAATTTTACTTCTGGGTATGGGTGTATTCAGACTTGGAGCAGGGGTTTCTGGAAAACCTGTCGCATTTTTCCCTCCAATTTACGCGGTTTTGCAGTTATGAGCGTCACTTGCGTTACTTGAAATTATGAAAATTATTGGTAAAACCGCGAGGTAAGCACTGCACCCCAACAGCTACATCTGAACACACCCCAAAGAAGCCTTCAGCGGTTACCACCCGTACAGCGGAGACGTCTCGGTCCTTCTCTTTCCACGTCTGTCTTTTAAGGCTACTTTCACACTAGCGTTAATATTTTCCAGTATTGAGATCCGTCATAGGGTCTCAATACCGGAAAAAACTCCTCTGTTTTGTCCCCATTCATTGTCAATGGGGACAAAACATAACTGAAGACATTCCGTTCCGTTCTCATACCGGAGAGCAGCGTGCTGCGGTTTTCTTTCTGTCCTGGGATGCGGAGCAAGACGGATCCATCATGACCCACAATGTAAGTCAATGGGGACGGATCCGTTTTCTCTGACACAATAGAAAACGGATCCGTCCCTCACTGACTGTCAATGGAGTTCATGCCGGATCCGTCCTGGCTATGTTAAAGATAATACAACCGGATACGTTCATAGCGGATGCAGACGGTTGTATTATCAGTAACGGAAGCGTTTTTGCTCGAAAAACGCTAGTGTGAAAGTAGCCTAATCCAAAAAACTGCATGTGTGAATGCGGCCATAAAGGGCTGTCCTATAGATGGTCCGATGATTGGATGCATAGAAGGAAGAGGTTGGCTCTGCACAGCTTGCACCAGACAAGTGCACTGAGCTGTCTAGCATTTGCGATCAGGTTAGTGGTGCCGCTTTCAGAAATGGAGGGGGCCCAGTGGTCAGATTTCCCCTTCCCCAGTCGATAAGCCATGAGTAAAGAAACAGCGTCAGGAGCCCACGCGAGCCGTACGTTTTTCACTTTACAGGAATCTGTGTCCGTCTTCTCTCCTTACAGGCGTCGGAGTCCCTCTTGAAGGATCATTACATCGCTCTGCGGGACCGTCCATTCTATGATCGCCTGGTGAAGTACATGGGCTCCGGACCTGTGGTTGCCATGGTAAGGGCGGGCAGTGACTGGTGATTAGGATCGGTCTTCCTTCTTCTTTGTTATTATCTAAGGGGCAAACCTCCTGGTCTTTACAGGTCTGGCAGGGCCTGGACGTGGTGAAGACTGCCCGCCTGATGCTTGGCGAGACCAATCCAGCCGACTCATTGCCGGGCACTATTCGCGGAGATTTCTGCGTGGACGTCAGCAGGTAAAAGACCTGGAAGTAGAGAACTTACCACGTGTTCTGTCCCCCGTTAGTGAACTTGTTGGGTGGCCGTAGATTTTGCCATAATCGGTCTCAGCGTGAACGGCGACAGTTTGCTATAATCATGTCCAATCGAAAGGCCCCTTTTCACAGGCCGAGCGCCAGGAACGCTCGTTGGCGATTCTCTAGTGGTGTAAAGGTGCCACCGATTACCCGATGAATGAGCGAAACACTGGTTCATCAGGTAATATGATGGCACCTAAATCATGGTTTGCCAGCGGCAGATTGTGCTGTCTGAACACCCGCAAACAATGATTCAGTATGGGGACGAGCGATGGCGTTAGTGATCACTCCTCCCCGTACTGTGGAGAAAGTGTAAATGCAACTGTCTCCTTCACTAGCGAGCAGGCGATTGGCGGTAAGGAACGCTTCCTTCCCGACAATCATCTGCTCTATCTACCAGCGTAAAGGGGCCTTAAAGGGTTATTACCATCTCAGACAATGGGTGCATATCACTAGGACCCCCACCTATATACATAACGGAGCAGGGAAATGAGCGGAGGGCACACCGCGCATGCGCAGCCGCCCTCCATTCATTTCTATGGGGCTGCTGAAAAAAGCCAAGCACTGGCTCAGCTATTTCCGTCGGCTCCATAGAAATGAATGGGAGCGGTGGCCGGGCATGCGCGGTGTGCTCCCATTCATTTCTATGGGAGCAGCGGGGAGCTGTGCCTGGTGGTGGCCGGACCCCAGGAAACCCGGGGCCCTCCAGACACAGCGCTCCCCGCTCCGTTCTCGATATAGGTGTGGGTCCCAGCAGTGGGACCTGCACCTATCAGACAATGGGGGCATATCCTAGCGATATGCCCCCATTGTCTGAGATGGTAATAACCCTTTAAGTGATAAAAGAATTTGGCAGGTCTTAGGCTACATTCACACGGGGGATCTTTCACCACCACTAATGGAATTCACAGCAGAAACTTCAGGCTGACCCTTGGGTTCCTTCCTGGGTTTTGCCTTTTGAATACAGCAGGTCTGCCCACGGGTTTAGTCCTATTCAGTGGGAGTAATCCTTAAAGAAGAACTCCCGCAAAAAATTTTATTCCATGTCCTGCTAGAAATGTACATGATATAATCTGTAGTGAATGTCATTTTTTTACCAGTAGCTGAATTTTTGACTTATATAATCCTGAAGTTTCTTATCTGTGTCATGTGACCAGCAATTAGACCCACCAACTCACACATAGACTTATGTATGGACAGGAAGTCTAATTCTCTATGCATTCCTATGGGAGCCTCACTTTCAGTCTCACAGGAATGAATAGAGCAGTTACTGGCTTCCTGTCCTGGGTCAGTTGGAGGTCAGGGAGTTGGTCACATGACCCAGCTACAATAAGAAGAGTGTGGAAACTCTCAATTTCAGCCTCTGATAAGAAGATGACATTCACTACAGATTATATCATGCACCTTTCTAACAGGTCAGAGAATAAAAAATTTTGCGGGAGTTCTTCTTTAAAGGGTTATTCTCATTTTAGACAATGGGGGCATATCGCTAGGATATGCCCCCATTGTCTTATAGGTGCGGGTCCCACCGCTGGGACCCGCACCTATTTCCATAACGGAGCCCCCGAACTGAATGAGGGCGCACTGCGCATGCGCAGCCGCCCTCCATTCATTTCTATGGGGCCGCCGAAAATAGCCGAGCGATGGCTCGGCTACTTCCGTCGGCTCCGTAGAAATGAATGGGAGCGCATCGCGCATGCACGGCCCGGCTCCCATTCATTTCTATGAGCTGCGCCTGGTGGTGGCCGGACCCCCGGAAACCTGGGGTCCTCCAGGCGCAGCGCTCCCCGCTCCGTTCTGGATATAGGTGCGGGTCCCAGCGGTGGGACCCGCACCTATAAGACAATGGGGGCATATCCTAGCGATATGCCCTCATTGTCTAAGATGAGAATACCCCTTTAAGTGGAGAGCCGCCACTGTTTCCGGTGGTTTGTCTGTGCGGAAACCTTGTCAAAAAAAGCACATGTCTGTTCTTTGTTCAGTCTGGAATGAGCTAAATCTGCCGAGGTGGCATCATTCCTGCCGAGCGCTTTACTGGTTACAAGTGGGGTGGTCGCAGTGCATGCGTCTCAGCGATGGGGGATCGGACATACATTTCCATATGCTACCAAATCGCACACTGCCCGTTATATAGCAGTGGCCGCTGGACTCCTATACATTACTAGAACTTGGTTTAATTTTTCTCTTCCAGGAATGTGATCCATGGCAGCGACTCCAGAGAGAGCGCCCAGCGCGAGATTTCTCTCTGGTTCAGCCCCGACGAGATTGTCTGCTGGCAGGACCATGCCGAGAGCTGGATCTACGAGTAACCGGAGTGCGGAGCTGTTACATATTACACAGGGCTCTTTCTGTTAGGATCAAATCTAAGGGTTATATTACACATGAAGCGTTCCGTCCTGGCAATCACCTGCACGCTAGCGGAGGAGACCGCTGCTATTACATGCAGCGATCTCCTCCGCAGTATGGGGACGAGAGATCGCTAATGCCATCGCTCGCCCCCATACTGAATCATTGTTTGCCGGCAGCAGATCGTTATTATATGGCACAATCTGTCACCGACAACGATGATTTTAAAACCTGCTAAAAGTTTACAATTACCCTATGAACAAGTTTGTTCATTGCGTAATCGGCGGCAGTACTACACTGCCAGATCATCACAAACGAGCGTTACTATGAATGCTTGTTAGCGATGATCTTCACGATTATCTTCTGGTGTAATAGGGCCTTAAGGGGGGGAAACATGAATGTAAAGGGTGTCAGATTAGGCAATGTTATTCTGAATTCCGTCCAGACAGCACTTATATCTAATGTGTCCCCTGAATAGTATTGAGTCTTGGTCAATCTTAAAGTGCGCCTTCACTCTCTTGGGGAAAATATGAAATGGGGCAGTGCTGTAAGTGTAAGGCCTCACTTAGGCGGCCATATTGCACCTCTGTGGTATTTTGGCTCTAGCACCCAGACTCCCCGAGGTTGGGCTGAACTGAACTTACAGAACAACAGTCAGCAGGATCAAATCAAATCTGCTGCCAGGTAGAGATGATCCTGTTGATTTAAAATCATATCTTTCTTTAAAATCCATATCTGCGTTTAGGCCGCTTACAGACAAGCGAGTGTCACATTGAGGACTTACAGCACAGCACCCGTCCTGACCTCCCAGCACTGCCGGGGTCGCGTAGCATTATATTGATTTATGATGCTATGTAGTCCTTACAGTTCTGGAATGTATTGGATAACACTGACAGTATTATGTACAATACATTGCAGAACTGTAAGGGTTACATAGCATCATAAATCAATATAATGCTACGCGACCCTGGCAGTGCTGGGAGGTCAGGACGGGAGCTGTGCTGTGATTCTGGAGCGTGACACTCGCTCGTCTGAAAGCGGCCTTAGGCTACATTCACACATCCAAGTGTGATCGCGGATCCACAAAACACGGACACCGGCCATGTACGTTCTGCAATTTGCAGACCGCACATGGCCGGCTCTATAATAGAAATTCCTTTTCTTGTCCGTGTATTTGGAACGGGAACGGAAGTGTGGATGCGGACGGCACACTGTGTGCCGTCCGCATCTTTTGAGGCCCCATTGAAAATGAATGGGTCTGCACCCGTTCCGCAAAATTGCGGAACGGATGCGGACACATTTTACGGAAGTGTGAATGGGGCCTTATGAGAAGTCAACCGTTCATTAATTATGCTAATTAAGGGCTTAGTGCACAAAGGGGCCTCCCTCATCCCCACCGCTCTCCACCCTCTGCTACTCCCCTATCTTCATTCCCGACTGTCCTGTTTCCTGGCCCTGTAATACCGCGCACGCGCCATTGACTCTTACACCAAAGCATGTGCAGTTAGGGTCTCAGCGTTGGAAGAAGCTGACCAGTGTATGGTGCATTTGCCAATTGAAAGTTCAGGAGGACAGAAGACTATAACGAGGTATCTGTTTAATGAGCAACATCAACCCAGTTCAGTAGAACCATGAGGAGTCTGGATGTTACAGCCAAATGATGGGCCCCGGTCATCAAGCATAAGCCGTTCTTGTGAAAGGCAGCACGGGTCAGCAGCCATGTTCATCACACAACTTCCCACACAAGAAAGTAGCTGCTATATCAGTTTTCCTTTAAAATGCATTAAAGGGTCATATACGTCCCACTGCCCATTTCCCTCTAGGAGACTGGAGGGGTCTTTTAACCCTTTACATACCTAGAGATATGGTATAAGTACATGCTCCAGGTCTCCCTCTCCAGTTTCCCCTCCATGTGCCCTGATTGACAGCCCCATCCTAGTCCCACGACTTTAACATCCACACCGCCCGTGCCCGGTGCAGTACGCTTTCTGCCAATGGCCTCACGGACATGCTGCGCATGCGCCAGTTTTTTTATGGTGATTACCAGGCAGAAATAAAGGCTGGCGCTGTTCGTCAGGGCAAAAGGAGAGTAGCTGGGTAGAGCACTTGCCCGGATTGGGGCCACATGTCTCTGCACTGAACTGACACAGCGATATGTGTCTGGGGGTCGAATCTTTTAGGCTTACTTCCTAATGATGTTTACAGCAGGATCATGTCTCATCCCCTACTTGAATGTCGCTGTCCTCCTAGCCAGGCTGACGTCAGTAATGTCCGCACAGGCCTGATCACTAGCATCTCGAGAAACTTGGTTTATGTTTTAAAATCCTGAGCATATTTTTTTTTTTTTCCTGGTGCTTGATTTCCCCATTTAAGACGTCCATAGACACTGACTTTCCCCAATTGGCGTCCATTAAAGGGTCAGGTTCTTTTACAAAACCAAAGTCTGAGGTTTACGTATCTGCCGTGACTGTCCAGCTGGGGCAGGCTGATGGGTGGGTGAGGGCAGGGGGATAATCTGTTTACAGGATGGGGATGAAAAATGTTTTCTATCGCCTATGTCCCTTTTTGTAATAAAATAGAATTCGGAAACTTGTATGTGTTTCTGGGTTTTTTTTAACCCGCTATTAGCGTCCCAGTATAATTCTAGTAGTCCGCTATTTCATAATCCACATCGGAACTGCATTAATGTGGACTTTGCAGAGAGGATGAAATGGGGAATGATGAGCTTCCTTGTTAACTTTTCACACTTTACTTTGGGCTTTCGTCCTGAAGCTTCTCTACGGTCTGATCGTTTACAGCATCTGATCAGCTGTTCTCACTGATGCCGGGTTAGGCCTCAGCCACGTGGCTTCTGGGGACGTGGCCATAGTTGTTTCCTATGGCAAAAGAAACCGTGCAGTGGTCTCAAGAAAAATCCAGTCTGATTGCAGAATTGCTTGTTTTTCTCTTTCCCCATAGGAACCAGTTGTAGTAGTGGCCTCACAACTCTGAAGGTGAGATCTCAGCTTTGCCTGCAAAATCATGTGGCTGTTGGTGGCCGCGTGTGGGCAGAGTTTTTCTGTGTTAGTTACTGCAGATCAGTGCCGTAACCCGATATATATTTGCTGCCAGATCTCACAAATTCGGATGGGATTGAATTGTCTACAGGTTATCACACACGTTAGATAGACGTCTGTGACCTCCAGTGTTCCTAAAACAGGGGTCCTGTGTTGGGCCAGCTAATGTTTCTCATCTAGAACTCATTTAATTATTTTCAGTGTAAGCATACATTGCTGCCATCTAGTGGCTGTTGTGATATTTCCTTTAAGAAGTTAGCTATAGTTGTAATTCATTATGCCATTCATCCTGTAAATCCTCCTCTGTGAGCTCACTTTCTGTATACTGCAGTCTTTTTGTCAGACATGCCTCTCAGAGCTGGAGAAAGGATTTTTCTTTGACCTCTATCATCATTTCTCAAGGTACAATCAATAAATTACCTAAAAGCATATCCATTGCATCTGCCTCACCGGAATTCTACATGCAACTGGTGTCGCTAGGGAATGATTATATCGAGTTCACAATCTTCCACTGCCATTCACACTTCTCATGTACATCGGTGGCGGAATAGGTCCTGACCCACGACACAACACCAGCGTCCTGCATTCATTTTGTAATACATTTATTACATACATAACAATTACATGATGTTCATGTCACAAGGGGGAGAGAGAGAGAGGAAGCAGGAGCGTTATTCATACAGCTGTCTTTACATAATGCCACCGATAAGACCAGGAGACGGACAGGACACACTGCGGAGTTTACAAGCCTTTTGGAGCGGACACATTAGAGCCCCCTTGTGACATTTTCTTTACATATGTCATCGCCGTAGGTAGAATGAGCTGTTAGAGCCGAGCACTGTATATACTATTGCTGGCTGATTAGTAATGTGCTTTTTCTTGTTGTTAACCCCTGACCTCCCAGAAAATCCTGCAACACTGAGTATTGGAGGCACTCTGGCAGAGCGGGAGCTACAGGATCACATGCAGGGAAGTCGTCAAGGGAATTAGCGGCTTTAGATTAATTTGTTCAGTCCCGGCACTGTGGTCATTGAAATATAAGATATGTATGGGGTACGGTAGATTCTTCCCAGGCCTCGATGCCCTCGTGCTTTATGCTGAGTGAGTCCATTTGCCACACTGTCTCGGTGTTTTCACGTCTGCCTTTTGTAAAGTTGAGTGCATAAGGCGACTGGCGGGTCAATGGATGAGGCACCATAGTGACGTTAATATAAGGCCCACCTCCTGGTGCGGTTTCTGCACCTTTTGGGTAACCTTGGTGCAACTTGTCTTCCTTACAACTTCCAAATCTGTAACACAGAGGGTTATACCCTTTAAGTGCTTGGAGATGGATGGTGGTTCAGCTTAAGGTCTACTCCACCAGGAGGCCCATGGCAGGTTCTTCTCTTCAGACTAAATGATAGATCAAATCTCAAGGGTTGTATGAAATCCCTAAAAAAAAAAATATTATGGTTTGTCCCAGAAACAGCGTCACTCCTGTCTATAGGCTGTGAGGCGTATTGCATGTCGGCTCCGTTCAAGTGAAGGAGTGGCACTGCTTCTGTAACAAATCAGACGTGTTTTAAAGGGGTGGTATGAGATTACAAAAGCAAGGCTTCCTCCTGAAACAGCGCCACTCCTCTCTATAGGCTGGGTGGTACTCTTTAAAAGGGTTGTCCCATGAAAAAAAATTCTACATTTTCCAAACCAGCACCTGGATCTGAACACTTTTGTAATTGCATGTAATTAAAAATTTAGTATAGCCGCTGGGTTATTCTCTGAGATCTAGCTGCATAGCGCCACCTGCTGTTTGCTCTTTTTCTGAATTCTTTGTCTAGCTCACTGAGATGGAAGCACATGCTCAGTTCAATCCTTCAGCTGCAGCAGAAAGGACACGTCCCTAAGGTGCCAGCTTGAAATAAATCTAACAGAGAAATTGGAGCAATGAATGGGGAGATCTCTGGATCCTTGTGAGGCACAGGACTGGTTCTAAGTTTTAGTACTATATAATATCCGATTTTCATTTTTCTACGTCATGGGATAACCCCTTTAAGATTTTAGGTCTTGAAGGGGGGTGGCTGTTTAAGTCTACCCCTTCGTGAGCCCCTGCTCTTTAGACTAAATTATAGCTATAAAGAGGATTGTACGAGATTAGAAAAGGCTGGTTTGTTCTTGAAACAGCTCCACTCTTGTCTGTAGGCTGCGTCAGGTATTGCGTCTCCGCCCTGGACAAGTGAAGGAGCGGCACTGCTTCTGTAAAAAAAAAACAGCCATGTTTTTTCATTTCATATGACCCGTTTGGAAAAAAAAAGATAATCTATATGCACAAGAGTCTCATTGAAACGCTATGGAGGATAGGCATTATACTTCTACCCCAATGGTGGAGCAAGTAAGCGCACTGCTCATAGGCAACCAATTGGAGCCTGCGTTTTCATGTTTTTTTTCAGTGCAATTTTGAAAACGAAAGCTGATTGGTTCCTGCGAGCGACAAGGCCACTTTTTATATTTCATTACGCTTGCATACGAAAGGCCGAATGACTTTGGGAAGTTGCCTCAATTTTTTAAGACTCTTTTCGGCGTTCTTTGCCCAGTTTGATCTTCTTTACTGTCGAAGGAAATCGAAAAAATTTTGGAAAATTTTCTACTGACGACGCAATACTGATGTTGTGTTCAGCTTTTGCCTAAGGGGCAGGGAAGAAGATGCTAATGAACTCATTTACATCTATTGAATATCAGTAATTGACATTATATGAGGATTTGGCATGAAAATGGATACTTGGGTCCGGTCCTGCCCATACGTGAACCTGCGCATGCTGGGCCCATAACGATCTTTAATTCAAATCGAGCACAATCCTTATTGGAGCCCGCCAAGCAACTGGATGTTAGGACCATGATGCCAGCCTGGCAGAGATGATATTTGGTCACCCAAGTTTTATCATTCTTGGGCCCTGGTACAAGAAACATGAGAATTTATAGCAGAAATGAATAAGGAGTCTCCAGGAGGAAACGTTCTGTTGGTCACATCAGAGGATGAGGATGAGAAGACCAGCAAAACACGGGCCGAGAAATTGCGCAGAGTTGGGTCAGAGTTCCAGTTTGGTATTTCCAGCGGGTGCAGGGAAGCAGGAGGCGTCTTGGCATTCTGGGGAAGAAGGCTAAGGGTGCGTTTATTCAGGGACATAGGAGACCTGCCACACGATAATATGGCTTCGCTCTGCCTTAGAGAGTACTGGTTTGGTCTGATTCCCACCATCTCCAGAGTGTTCTTCCGTCTCGTCATCTTCTCCATCCCCTGAAACAAAAATGGCCCATCAATCCTTCGATCTATCAGTAGTTTGTATTTTTACTCATCCGATTCTTTGCTTCCCCAGAAATAAGTGTTACCACGGGTGTGTGGTGGCCACTTATCTCCCTCCATAGACATAATGGAGGATAATATGACTAGGGATGAGCGAATCGACTTCGGATGAATCATCCAAAGTCGATTCGCATAATACTTCGTTTGAATACTGTAATAACTTCGGCTCATCGGAGCCAATACATTGTAATACAGTACAGAGCTCCGGCTCCGTACAGTATTCAAAGGAAATATTATGCGAATCGACTTCGCATGTTTCATCCGAAGTCGATTCGCTCATCTCTAAATATGACCTATCCTAGAGATCGGTTGTCTATATCTAATTGGTGGGGTTCCGACACCTGCACTGCCGCCAATCATCTGTTTGAAGGGGCCACGGCACTCGGATGAGCGTCAATGTATACCAAGCATAGCGCTGTTCATTGTATAGTAGCTATGCTTGGTAGTGAGCTGCGCCTAGGTCATGTGACCAATAAACATTACCTCACTGGCCTAGAAGGAGGCTGCAGCTTCTTCAAACAGCTGATCAGCGAGGGTGCCAGGAGTCAGACCCTCACCGATCAGTTATTGATCGCCTATTGTGAATAGGTCATCAGTATTAAAGACCCTTTTGAGCGTAGGAAGGTAATTATTAGCTAAGCACCAGCTTACGTCTATGACCCCCTCCATCCTATATGTCCAGTTTCTTCATCCTCACTTGATTTTTGTAAACCATTTAGAGCACTGTTCTCCAACCTGTGACTCTCAAGCTGCTGCAGAACTACTCTTTCCACAATGCTGAGGGTTGTCGTTTCACACCAGCTGGAGAGCCACTGTATGGAAACCACTGATTTAGATTATCCTCCTCCTCTAGCTTTTGTGAATCCATTTTGCGCAGCCTGCTAGAGCAGATGCAAGCTGCCAGGACGTGGCGGGAGTTGTAGTCACCCAGCGGATAAGGGGCCACAGGTTGAATCCATTACAGAGGTTAAGGTGAACTTACCAATACGGAAGTCAATGTATCCCTCCCTCCGCTCAGCACCAGCACATTCTTCAGTTTCTGTTCTTCCGTCTCTGCGGATGGGGTGCCCGGGTTCTCGGAGGGACTGTCCAGTACACTGCCATTAAGTGTGGCCAGGACGTTACCTAGGAATGTACATAGTGGTCAGGCTATGGACATGATGTAAAAACTGAAAATGGCGTAATAAGGCTTAGGCCTCATGCACACGACCACAGTTTTGAATGATGTCCGATCAGCATTTTTTTGCAGATCGCATGTGGATTCTACAAGTCTTCAAAAAATGCGGACAGCACATAGATGTCATCGTTGTGCTGTCCGCATCAACGTGTCTTATTCGTGTCCGTTTTGTGAACAAGAATAGGTAGTTCTAGTAGAAAAATGCGGCACGAGCACGGCCGCTGTCCATATTTTGTGGACTGCACCAGGGGAATCAGCTGCCACTGCTGAAAGAGGCACCTCAGATGGCCTGGATCTTAAAATGAGTTGTATAGCGGTATTATTCAGACATTTTATATCACTGTATGTATGGGGATCCCCATTATGTACAGGATGATATAAAGCTGCAGACAGGGGCGTAATTACCATAGCGACAGACCATGTGACTGCTATGGGGCCCAGTTGGGATTATCTCTTCTTCTACTGGAGATGAAAACTTGGTCAGGACTTTACCCTCTAAAGGAACAACTTTTAGTAAATGAGGCAGTGGGAAAAATGGCCCAAGGGTCATTGAAAGGGGTTTAGGCAAAAAACCCTTCTGTCCTGTGTGTGGGGCCTGGTTTGATCCTTGCTATGGGGCCCTTACTTCTCTATGTACACCACTGGCTGTAGATATTTAGATTACTACTTCATTTTGCAGTAGTTACCTGGCACAGACACAAAGAACTTGACGGCATCACGGTGACCGTGGAAGCAGAGCTGGGCCTGAGCCATCGAGCAGTAGGGTATGAAGCTGCCCGCAGACTTTTCACTGTTCTCGTCGCTGTACACGTGGATTACTCCTCCACCGGCCCGGGCTACTTCTCCGGAGGACGTAGGAGACGTCTTGTTGGCTGAAAACACATAGAGGGATTCAATGACATGATGTGGCCTTTAGAAGCGTGGACACAACCCAAATATGACGGCCTTGCTCTCATCAGTCTATGCTCCAGTATCTCATAGTATCCTTTAAGTCATTTCCAGGAAGTGTTATCCTGATGTTTTTGTGCTTCAAGATATGGTAGACTGACAGGAACTACATCTGCTGCCATGTTGGATGATGTGAATGATAGCTGCCCGTATAGCCAGCGACCCACTTGACCATCCCATCTCTCTTCACAAAGGCAGAGTCAGGACAGGGTGCAGAAAATGCAGTTATGGCGAATGGGTCACTAATATGACGGTATATTGTATGAACCCTTTAAGAAGATGTGTAACACATACAGAGAAGAGACCAGGTATTTCTCCATGGTTTGTCCTAAGCCGCTACAGATACCTCTTCTTTTACTTCCATTAAGGCTCCATTCAGACGTCCGTGTGTGATTGCGGATCCGCGGACACCGGCCATGTGCGTTCCGCAATTTGTGGACCGCACATGGCCGGCTCTATAATAGAAATGCCTTTTCTTGTCTGTGTATTCGGACAAGAATAGGACATGTTCTATTTTTTTGCAGGGCCGCGGAACGGAAGTGCTGTCCGCATCTTTTGCGGCCCCATTGAAAATTAATGGGTCCGCACCTGTTCCGCAATTTTGCGGAACGGATGCGGACACATTCTACGGATGTCTGAATGGAGCCTAAGGGCTCATGCACACAAGCGTGTGTGCCCCATGCCGCAAATAGCGGTCAGCAATGCACGGATATCATCTGAGTGCACGCCATCAAGTGAATGGGTCCCCGATCCGCAAGATACGTTCCGCACAGCAAAAAAATAAAACATGTTCTATTACTTTGTGGTGCGGAGGCACGGACCGAAATCCCACGGAAGCGCTTCGTAGTGCTGCTGTGGGCTTCCAATCCGTACTTCAGCTCCGTATCTTGCGGATTGCGGACCCATTCAATACAGAGTGCAGAGTATACTGCAGACCCACTGTTTGCTGTCTGTAGTACGGGCATGGGATAACGCATGGTCAGGTTCATGAGCCCTAAGAAAGAGACATGGAATGTAACTGGGCCAAATTTAGGGGTGTCATAAAAAGGGGATGGTGAGGTATCAGTCTCACCCAGTCCAGATATCACGACCTGAACTCCAGAATTCTGGCTTCAAAAAGTCACAAAATAAGGGCTCTGTGACTTTTTGGATCCCTTGCGTAAAATAATAAAATGCGACTTTAAACCCGTCTTCTGATACTTAGATATTGATATCGGCTCCATCCACTGTGTAGTGGCCGTGCCGGGTACTGCAGCTCTGTTGACATACACTTGAATTGGGCCTAAGCTGCAGTACGTTGGTGCCAGAAACCACACTGTAGACGGAACCTTCTGTCCACAGTACATCTCCCAGTGCTGGCCCAAAACATCTGATTGGTGGGTTTGCAGGGTGTCGGACCCCCACCCATCTGATACTGATGACTTGTCCTGAGCACTCCATACAGATGTCAGGCACTCAGTGTGCTCCATATTCATCATCAGGGGATACTCCCTGTTGAAGAATATAGTGTGAGGCTTTAAAGAGGACCTTTCACCACTCCTGACATGCCTGTTTTAATAACTTCATGCATTCCCCATGTAATAACAATTCTGGAACATCTATTCTTATGTCTCTATGTTTTGCCATTCCTTTATTATTTCTACTAGAAGTTATGAATGAATTGCTAGCAGTCTGCAGTAAGGGTACAGAGGGGAGGTAACCAGTTGGGGGTGTGTACCTGCACAGACTCACTCTATCCAATCAGTGCTGCCATTTTCAGTCTGTGCAGGTACACCCCCCCAACTGGTTCCCTCCCATCTGTACCCTTACTGCAGACTGCTAGTAATTCATTTATAACTTCTAGCAGGAATAATAAAGGAATGACACAACATAGAGCCATAAGAATAGATGTTCCAGAATTGTTATTACATGGGGAATGCATTAAGCTATTAAAACAGGCATGTCAGAAGGGGTGAGAGGTCCTCTTTAAGCATCTCCTCTGTGTCAGATCGCCGTTGCTATGATAAATCAGTTGCGCTGTGTGTGGACACCTTCCAAATCCCCTAGATAGCAGAACACCAGACATATTGGCTATATAGTCAGCCAATGTAAAACCTGGAATCTTTGGAATATATTTTCATTACCTTATTGCTGTTTTTCGCCTTTTTTAATCTTGTTTTTTTGTTTTTTTTCTACTTTGTGGAAATGAAAAAAAAATATTTTGCTCATTGAGACTACCCACAAGGTGCTGTTGATGGACCTTTTTGTGGCCTTTTTTTTGTAATTGTGGTTTGTGTGAATACAAAAGGCCACATATCTGAATACACTGAATAGCTAAAGGCTGTATTACACCACGCGAATGTCGGGGAGATCATCGCTGACAAGCGTTCATAGGAATACTGGTTACCGATGAACCGCCCTTGCAATAGAGTCGCCGATTACCCGAAACACTCGTTCAGACAATCTCAGTCTTTCAGCAGTTTTAAAAAAATTGCCTGCAGCAGATCCTGGCATCTTATCACAATCTGCTGCCGGCAAGTCTGTATGGGGACGAGCGATGGCATTAGCGATCACTCCTCCCCAGGGGGGCACCTAGCCTTTCTGCTGCCTGAGGCGAAAACTGAAACAGCGCCCCCCTTTCCCCAATGCTAATTTCTTAACCTAACCCCTTCCCTTCAGCCCATGGCCCTTCCGCCGTCCCCTCTTGCCCCTACCTGGTGCTGCCTGAGGCGATCGCCTCACCTGGCCTCATTGGTGGTGCGCCCCTGCGCCTCCCCATACTCTGGAGGAAATCACTGAATGTAATAGCAGCGGTCTCCTCCACTGACGAGCAAGCGGTTGCCGAGAAGGAAGGCTTTCTTTCCAACAATCGTCTGTCTGATCTGCTGGTGTAATACAGAAAGGGACTGCAGGAACTCTTATCAACACGTATCAGCAGCTGCTTTGGGAATCAATGATCCCTATAACACCGTTTCTTCCCAGTTTAGGACACCACAATTATGAAGACAGTCCTAACGAAATATTCTATTGTAGTCGCCAAGCCTAGAACATACCCTGGTCTCTGCTCTGAATGATGTCCATATGATGTGAACAACTTAAATTGGAATTGGTATTCACGAAGAAAGCTGAACGGTCCAACTCAAGTGGAGATGCATGTGGTACACATACAAAAGGTGACATCCAATAGCAGGGATCAGCAACCTTCAGCACTCCAGCTGTTGTGACACTACAACTCCCAGCATGCTCCTTTCTGTTCTGTGGGAGTTCAGAGAACCGCCAAGCAAGTGTGCATGATGGGAGATGTAGTTTTACAACACCTGGAGTGCCGGAGGTTGCTGACCCCTGCCCTATAAAATAATGTCCACTAGGCTAGAATTTCACGCCCTATAGTATGAGGCAGTGATGGCTAACCTACGGCACTCCAACTGTGGTAAAACTACAACTCCCAAGATGCACACTTGCTTGGCTGATCTCAGAACAACACAGAAATGAATGGGGCATGCTGGGAGTCGTAGTTTGACCACAGCTGGAGTGCCGGAGGTTAGCCATCACTGGTATAAGGGGTGCACACACTCCCTGGTCATAGGGTGACCAAAAAGCTACCTGGGTACATGGAAAATCCTAGTTATCCTACCAATATGGCCACCATAGGCGTCGTCATACTCTGCATTGCTACGTCTCCAGTTTTCATATTACTGCACACTTGAAAAGTTCTGCCGCTTTGTGAATACCACAGAACGATGTAAAATGAGGATGGAGACAGGACATGTTGGAAAGATGGCATGAGGTGACACAGAGTCAGGTCCTGCACTTACCCCTCAGCCCCAGCAGCTGGCCCCGGTGTAGGACTACCGCTAGCGGAGGTGGAAGGGTTGGGAGTATTCATAAGCCAAAGGAGAAGAGGGAGCAGGAGGGAGGGAGGAAAGGGATAAAGCATGAAGAACACAAAGAATAAATTACTGGCAGGATTTGAGGTGGGAAACCTGTATATTGGAGGATTCAACACATCAGGGGGAGCAAAACGACATATACAATAGTACTAGACTACCACTGGATGAAAGTATGATCGATCGGACTATCCACAGGCCATCTTTTCTATAGTGATATTATATATACGTATTTTTAATATTTTCTTTCTCGCCATTTATATATTATTTGTTATCTCCATCTTTAACTGTATCTCTAATGTATAGATAGACACAGGGCTTTTTAAAGGGGTTGTCTCACTTCAGCAAATGGCATTTATTATGGAGAGAAACTTAATACAAGGCACTTACTAATGTACTGTGATTATCCATATTGCCTCCTTGCTGGCTGGATTCATTTTTCCATCATTTTTCCATAGGGAAAAGCACTTTTTCCTATAGTGTGTAAGCACGACCACCGCTGCTGGATTGCAGGGTGGTCGTAACCATGGAAACAGGCCGTGTATAATGTGATGGAAAAATGAATCCAGCCAGCAAAGGAGGCAATATGGACAATCACAATACATTAGTAAGTGCCTTGTATTAACTCTGTGTGCTGTCCGCATCCGTTGCTCTGTTCCGTGGCCCCACAAAAATTATAGATCATGTCCTATTCTTGTTTTGCGGACAAAAATAGGCATTATTCTAATGGACTCGTTCCGTTCCGCAAATTGATGAAGACACACGGACGGCAAAACACGGCACGTTCGCGTGAACGAGCCCTTACCCTATATACTGTATCCGCAGAATACTGGCTGCTGTTTATTGCAGCCTGTAGTCTGTCAATGGACCTCAAAATTACAGGGCATATGGACATCATCATGGGTTCCTTCTACTTAGGAGTACAGAGAGCTGCTCTGGGCACTCTGGTTGGTACTTCTATATGGGTACTGTGTCAATCATCTCCCGGGGGTGGAGATGCAATTTCCTATTGTATCTTTCTAGGAAATGACTTCTACATAATTGGGCTCATTTATGAAGCCAGTCACACTGCAGGTTGTTATAGACCATCCTCCACTATTCTGTACTTTCTTATAAATGAGTTCCAATGTCCTTATTGATATGAAGTCGTCATATTTGGCACTGATATGCTTCTAATCAGGACCTACTTTCTGTGAGAGGTATTGAGATGACCACTCCATTTCCAGTTCCCACCCATAGTCGATTGCCGGCGATTAGCAGCGCTGTAATCCTTACAAATGAAAATCCCAGTTTTCCAGTGCCTGCCAGTGACGGGAAGAGAACAAAGGGAGTAAATGAGAATAAAGACATATAATCATACAACCAAATCAAATTTTAACATTTCAATGTAGCATTACGAGATCTACAGAACATACAGTACACTTGTATGTGCCTTCTAGATGCCAAAACCTTTATATTGGGGCTCGGCGATTCATCAAATTAATTTGATTAATTTGCCTTTTTAGTGCCTGACTATATGTTTGTTTGTTTTTTGTTTTTTTAATCAAATATTTTTTCATCCAGAGCACTGTATCAGTACAGGCTGTGTAGTCCTTTTAGCTCCTGGCAAGAGCTGCAGGTACTGAAGAGACCCCGCACAGGCTGCGGTGATACGGCATTCCGGATCACTGCGGGAAACCAGCACTAACTGTAGCCGGGCTCCCGCTGTAACGGGCAGATAGGAAATAACTTCAATGCTGACTGCTTAACTCCCTACATACTGCGGTCATTAGCAACCGTGGCATATAGGCAGTTACACAGAGGCTCCTTGTTGCCATCAGCCCCCCTTTGGAGCACCGTTGCGTTGCCATAGCAGGTGGGGACCTAAAAAAGGTCCCACACAGCCTGGCATGACTGTATGTTTATAGAAGGACAGCTTTTTTTCCCATTACCACATGCCTGAAAAGTAATAAAATGTATATGTACTCCAAAATATTGTCACTAAAAACTACAGTTTTTCAACAGAAAAAAAAACTAAAAAATAATCGAGACAAATTAAATTAATAATCAACCTTAGATTGCCAATAATTTAGATTACTGTATTTTTCACCCCATAAGACGCACTTTTTTCCCCCAAAATGGGGGGAAAACGTCACTGCGTCTTATGGGGCGAATACTAATGAGCCCTTCCATTACGGAAGCACTCATTAGTACCGGAGGACCGGGAAGTGGTAAAGGCTCTGTACTCACCGCTTCCTGGTCCTCGGCTGTCAGGACACTCTGACCTCACGCTATGCGCATCAGGTCACAGCACAGCCAATGGCAGGAACAGGTCGGCATCCGGAGCAGGAGAGGTAAGTGGATTTTTTATTTTGTGATCTGAAGCAGGGGACTAATCAAATATGGTTAGCGGCTGATATGAGGTATGGGGGTCTCATCTGAGGTCTTCTTTATATTGGGCTCTGATCTGAGTTTTGATTGGGGGTCATTCACATTGGGGTCTGAGCTGAGGTCTGATTGTGGGTCTGATCTGAGGTCTGATTGTGGGTCTGATCTGAGGTCTGATTGAGAGTCTTATTAACATTGGAGGTCTGATTGAGAGTCTTATTAACATTGGAGGTCTGATTGAGAGTCTTATTAACATTGGAGGTCTGATCTGAGGTCTGATTGTGGGTCTGATCTGAAGTCTGATTGTGGGTCTGATCTGAGGTCTGATTGTGGGTCTGATCTGAGGTCTGATTGAGAGTCTTATTAACATTGGAGGTCTGATTGAGAGTCTTATTAACATTGGAGGTCTGATTGAGAGTCTTATTAACATTGGAGGTCTGATGGGTTATTAACATGGGTCTGATCTGAGGTCTGATTGTGGGTCTGATCTGAAGTCTGATTGTGGGTCTGATCTGAGGTCTGATTGTGGGTCTGATCTGAGGTCTGATTGAGAGTCTTATTAACATTGGAGGTCTGATTGAGAGTCTTATTAACATTGGAGGTCTGATTGAGAGTCTTATTAACATTGGAGGTCTGATCTGAGGTCTGATTGTGGGTCTGATCTGAGGTCTTATTAACATTGGGGGTCTGATTGAGAGTCTTATTAACATTGGGGGTCTGATTGGGGCTGTGAGCTGAGGTCTGATTAACATTGGGGGTCTGGTTGCTGGTCTGATCTGAGGTCTAATGAAAAATATTTTTATTATTATAATTATTTTATATTGTCTTCTAAAACCTAGGGCGAAAAATATGGTATATTCTTTCCATTATCATCATAGTCCCCATAGGTTCCCATACTTTACAACTAAATTTAAAGAAACATTTTGAGGCAAAACTGATAGATGGCGTTATGCCTACAGCAGGGGGCGGAGCTTGACACCGGGATTCACTCTTGTGTCACGCCCCCGAGCCCTACAGGAGGTATTGTGGAGACATTTTTCATCTCCGTGCATCTGATTTCTGGCATAAAAGAGTCACAACCTCATGTTTGCCACTTTTTAGACGCCACTGCGACAGTGGTCATGACAAATTAAATCTTCATTTTCACCAGTTTTCCCCCAGCGTCCTGGAGTTTTCCTTTAAAACAATCAATCCATTCTAATACAAACCCTGGACCGGGGAGGCAGCGTCGCTCACCTAACATTTTACTGACATAAGGCTCAATATCCACATCCTGGAGATGCTGGTGGGTGTGGGCATGGTATAACCGTAGCGTGGAGTCCAACCGGATCGATACCCAAACGCCATCTCCTATCCACGCCAGCTGTCGAACCTGGCTTTCTCTTCGGGGGTGGGCATCAAACGATTTCTGAAAGTAGCACATGGAGAAATCACAGGACGTGGTGTTCACTTCTATCAGTCCAGATACGGACTCTACAGAGAATTATTCTAATGACCACAAATTACACACAGCAAAATATCTTAAAGGGGATTTCCTTTGGGGCATAATGGGTTACAAAATAAAACAAGCAATACCTCACCGATCCTCTGACGCTGCTGTCCTGATACTTACCGGTTCACCGCGGTCTATACTTCTTGTTGTCTCTTGACCAGATGGGAAATGCCTTCTTGGCCAATCACCATTGGGCGATCGGTGAGGTGAGTATTGCTTCTTTTATTTATTTTTTAACCCATTCTGCTCCTTTTCTCAGACCATTTCTATTTGCTGGACAACCCCTTTAAAGGGATATTCCCATCACAGACATTAATGTCATATCCACAGCATGTGCCATAAATGTCTGATACTATAGATGGGGGACCTGCACCTATCTCCAGATCAGGGGTTCCTCAACCTCCGTCTCACCTGACGAGACAGCCTACAACATTGCCTCTGGATACGGACAGAATGGAGAGATGGACGCGCATGTATGCTTCTCTCTCCATTCATTTCTATGGGAATCGTAGGAGCAGCTGACCTCCGTGAATAGGTCATAAATGGCTAAGGCTTGCCATACAATTTAGACAGCGGTTCGGCCGAAAACATTGTCTTCCCATACACAGGCATGCAAAGGTCTGCTGATGTACTGTGTGTTCAATGATTTAGGAGGGGGGTAAGCTCATCTCCCCTGAAAACAAAAGGATTGGGCATGATGAAATCCAACATGCTTGATCCTTCTTCCCCCCCGACTTCTGCCACGTTACACATTGGATGGTTGTCCTTTCCTGCCAAAGAGAGAAAGTCACTTACCGGTATTTGCATGGTTTTAGGCTGAATGACGTAGATTTTGTTCTTGTAGCCGCACCACACTCTGTCATATACGACTGCCATACAGCGAATTGAGTGGTGAGTGTGCCCGAGGTCCATCAGGTGGTAATTACTCAGGTCCCACTGTTTGTCTGATTGAGAGATAAATACAAATTTAATGGCCGCCATCAACTCTTCTCTATTGTCCAATGCTGATCCTATTCCACTACAATGGTAGTAAATGGGTTAACGGGCTGTATCCTCACTTAGGGTGTATGGTGGAGTCTTACAAATATGGGTTGTCTTATCTAAGACATTGGTGGCCTATTGCTAGGATATGCCACCTCTGGGGCCCGCACCTATCTCTACAATAGGGCCCCCAGAGTGAACAAGAGCACACTGAGCATGCACGGCCATCCTCCATTAACTTCTATGGGAGCTCTGAAAAACAGCCAAGCGCTGACTCAGCTATTTTCAGCAGTCCCATAGAGGTGCATGGACAGGTGGCTGCGCATGCGCTGTGCACTCTCCATGCACTACTATGGGACTTCTGAAAGCACTCGCTTATTTTCGGAACTCCCATTGAAGTGAATGGAGAGCACGAAGGGGTGCACCACCAATGAGGCCAGGTAGGGCAATCGCCTCAGGTAGCACCAGGTAGGAGCAAGAGGGGACAGTGGAAGCGCCGTGGGCAATAAGCGCTTTCTTTGTGGTGAAGGGGTTAGGTTAAAAAATTGTCATTTGGGGGAGGGGGGGGGGCTATTTCAGTTTTTGCCTCAGGCAGCAAGAAGGCTAGGTGCACCCCTGAGAGCACGCCGTGCATGCACAGTATCAGAACCTATCTGGTTCGTAACCTACCAATATGCCCCCAATGTCTTAAGCCCTTGACACAACCCCTTTTAATGACTTAACTCAATGGATTTATTGGCTCCTGTGAAAACCCATTTAATACAACTGTAGTTATAAAAATATAAAAGATAAATTAAAATCCCATACCTTCTCCTCGGTGGAAGATGGCCAATGTCCCATCTGCTAGGGCCACAAGAACCCGTCCTTTCACATGCCTGGGAGTCACAAGGCGGGAACGTCATTTACAACAGAGACTGCTACCGAATCAACTAGCGCTTCATATTGTGTTGTACATATGGAAAACCTATGTTATATGTGTATTTTACTATTATACAGTTCTAAACCAAACTGCATCAAATTCTATGGAGGCTCCCTGGTAAATTGTGTAGGATTCCCTTTTACTTTGTTTTAAAGGAGAGCAATGGAGAGTAGCAGTGTCATACTAGTATTGAAAAATAATGCCATGGAGTGCTTGAATAATATTGTATTACAGTGCCAAATAATACTGCCCCAAAATGCCTAATAAAATACCGCTATATACTGGCAAAAAATGTTTTATGTCTTACAATTCCTGCATTGAACGTATGTGTCACACTGTGACTAAACAGCAGTGTTACTTTATACTGTGACCAAATAATATCGCTATACTGTGCTATACACTTCCAAATACCAGTACCATACAGACATCCCTGGATAATGCCTTACATTTCCTAAATAACACATAAAAAATCAAATAAGCCTATAGTAAGGTTTTCAGGGAATGAATAAGTACAGAGCCTCAGTGCTAAGATGTAAGTCTGTGATGAGCTAAGTTTAATAGGGTTTTCCGAGACTCAAATATTCATGGCCTATCCTCAGGATTATTCATTAAGATCAGATCGATGGGGGTCCAACACCCTGCACTCCCTACTGTTTGAAGAGGACATGGCACCTGGGTGAGCGCTGCGGCCTCTTCTTCCATCTGCAACGGCCCATCTATTAGTCTCATGGCCTTTAAGCCTCTCAGTCCCATTCAAGTGAAGGGGACTTAGTTGTAATACCAAGCACAGCCACTATACAATGGATGGCGCTGTGCTTGAAATAGTTGATTTAGTATAAAGAGGCTGCAGTGCTCTTCAAACAGCTGATCAGTGGTGATGCAGGGTGTCGACCCCATCAATCAGAGGTTGATGACCTATCCTGAGGATAAATCATCAATATTTTACTCCTGTAAAACCCCTTTAAAGCAGGCCTACATAGTCAGGACAATATAGCGGAGACCATGGGCCCAGTGATAGATCACATGCGGTGGCTTTATACTCACACAATGCTCAGCACGGAGTCCTTCAGCTTTATGGAGTGCAGACACTTCTTCCAGTTGGAGACGGCAGAGTGAACGTACAGCCTGAGGTATAAGGAGAACATAAGCAGATCTTCCCACAGGCGAGGGGTATGTGACATCCACTGCAGGTTCCAGCTCTGAGCTTCGGGGTCACTTACCAGCCATTTTGGGCTCCCAGCCACATTGTTGGTGCTGCGCTAGTTCCCACGGGGATCTCGCTATTCGGCTCCGTCTCTTGCTGCGCTGTGTTCCCTTCAGGCTTTAGGTGTCCATTTTCACTAGTATTAGAAATAAAACCATTACAATATAAGGCCTCATGCACATGGACGTATATGGGATCCACAAAAAATGGGGATTAGACGTTCTTCCCATTCATTTCTATGGAGTCCGGAAAAAAAAAAAAGGACAGCATAAGGATGTCATCTGTGTGCTGTCTGCATCCGTGTAACCGTTCCACAAATTATAGAACAAGTCCTATTCTTGTTTATTATGCGGACAAGAATGGTCATTGTTATTGATGGGAGTGAGAAAACAGCGGTATCCGTATTTTGCGGGTCTGTGGTTTGCGGAGCGCAATATGGACACGGTCTCAGGATGAGATTTCAGAAAGTTCATCCTATAATGAAATGTACATTGATTTTCTGCTATTTATATAGCACTTACAGATTGCCACCATCCACTGCAGTCCCTGTCGTCAGTGGGGCTCACAATCTGATTTGCAGGCTGGAGACACACACTATGGGACGTTAATAAGCCAATCAGTATAAAGGCATATAGGGTAGCGCTATTTTGGGGTACCTCAGAAATGGGCATTCATTTTCTAATTTAATATATCTGAATCTTAAAGAAGGACTCCTACAAAAACTTTTATTCTCTGACCTGTTAGAAAGATAAATGATGTAAACTCTAGTGAAGGCGATCATCTTACCAGTGTCTGTATTAGTAAGTTATCCCCTCCCTTCTGATCCTCAGCTGTGTCATGTGACCAGCAATCAGACTCTCCAAATAACACAGCATCTTATGCGTGGACAGGAAGTCATTCTCTCTATGTACTCCTATGGGAGCCTCAGTCTCATAGGAATGAATAGGGAAGGAACTGACTTCCTGTTCTGTGTCAGTTGGAGATCAGAGTGTTGGTCACATGACATAGCTGAGGATCAGAAGGGAGGGGATAAATCACAAATACAGTCACTGATTAGAGGATTACCTTCACTACAGATGACATGATGTACCTTTCTAGCAGGTCAGAGAATAAAATTTTTTGTGGGAGTTCTACTCTAATGACTGTACCATTTTCCTATGTCAGGGTGTGTTTACCACATAGATGGAAAATTTACAATTTTAGAGTATATTGGCATGCAGTAGTGAGGTCCACACCAACAGTTTACACAGTCTTGGATACCTGCACAGTCGGCCATTTGCCACAGGGGCAGGATCGGTGAATATATGTTCTGTTAGGGGTCCCGGTCGAACCTGCGCTGGTTCTGCTTCGCTGATTGAGGCTTCTGGTACCTCCAGAGCTTCGGTGGCCTCCTCTGCCGACTGATGCTGGGTGAGTTTTCCATTACTTACTGTGGAGACCTCCCCTGGAAAGAAAGATCAGAAATGTCCCACTATCCCCAAAATGCCATATGGCATACCACGCAACTGTCTCATTTTTTCTCAGGATTGTCCCACCTAATGGACATCAAAGGGGTGAGGCTTTATGAAAATAGGCCCTTAGGTTGAGAGTTGTGGGCACATCATGATGGGGCTTAAAATGTCATTCAAGTTTGGATTCCAATATTAGGAGGTATGTATATGGTCACCCATTCCTTAAATATGCAACCTCAAGTTTCATCGGCTCTGCTATGCTTTCTGGATCTGTATTCCAAAGGTTGGAAAAGCCTAGCAGAGCTGAGGAAACCCAAAGGTGCAGAGCACTCTGAGAGGAACTCAGATTTGGGTTCCTGCTGCCTCTTCTGAAACACAGCTCCAAATAGATAGAGGTTGTACAGACAAACATGGCTGCTGTCTTCAAGAAATAGTGCCACACCGGCTTACAGGTTGTGTCTGGTATTGCAGCCAAGCATCACTGAAGTGAATGAGGCTGAGCTGCAATGCCACACACAGCCTGTGGAAAGGTGTGGCGCTGTTTCTGAAAGAAAGAGGCTATGTTTTATTTACTTACCGGTGGACAACCCCTTTAAAAGGCAATATGACGCTGCCTGCCTCCTCCACTAGAGGGAGCTGAGGAGCTCCATTCATAGGAGGTTGTTATTGGATAGGTAAGTGTAATGTATAGGCAGTAAGCAACACAAACCTTGATTCTTGTCCAGTACTGGAGTATCACCCCGTGAGGAGCAGTTACTGCGTGGCACATTGCATCTCGTGGCACACCCCACGATCGTGATTCCTGCCAAGACCCCATCAGTACCACCAGCATCTTCCGTATTGACATCTCCCTCCAGGAATATCTCACCTGGTGGGTAATCACTATCACTGGCAGCTACAGGGCACAGAAACGTACAAAGTCCGGTTAGGAAGGCTGTCGGAATCAAGGCAGGAGGAGAGGTGAGTATGGGTCATGGTCCTACCAGGAATACTGGAGATGCACAATACATGGGCATTGCAGACTGTGAACTGGTCCACCAGGGTGCCAGGCTGGTTGGCATCTATAATCACAACTTTGCTTGTAGACAGGGTACTGGTTAGTATCCATACACGACTGGAGGTGGTGTCTGCTTCATAGATCTCCTTGGTCTGCAGGCAAGAAGAAGATGACACTATAAGCTGAGGTTACATGCTCAGAGGATGTCATGGAGGTCTGCAGAGACCATAGATTATGGGAGATGGAGAGAACATCCCCTGATTGAAGCCACCATTGAAAAAAATTCATCCCAACAATTATTTAAAATTCTGTTCCACCAAGTATCTGTTAAATGGGGTGACAATCAATATGGCCGCTGTAATGAGTGAGCTGGAGGGAAGAGGAGCTACAAAGAGGGTCTCTCAGTCTGGCAAATCAAGCACAGCGCCGTACATTGCATAGTGGCTGTGCTTGGTATTGCAGCTCAGCCCCATTCACTTGCATGGGACTGAGCTGCGCCCTAGGCCATGTGACCGATAAATATGATGTCATTGACCTAGGAACAGACTTCAAAAGCCTCTTCAAAAAGCTGGTCATCGGGGGTGCCAGGAGTCTGAACCTCACCGATCAGATTATTGATGACCTATCCTGAGGGTAGGCCATCAATATGAAAATCTCAGACAACTGCTTTAACTTATTAATGGGGGGCACTTTTAACAAAAATGGCTTACCTAAAGAGGTCAACCCCTTTAAATAACTGAGTAGATATTCCAGTTAAGACTCTGGGTAAGTTGGATGACCCAAGCTGTAAGGGCCAGAAATGGACTATCCCTATGAAATATACATCACACTGATGAAAACATGATATGTCCATCTGTAATGCAGGAGATACACTCTGATTGTCTCTCCTGACTATCTTGCAAGTAAAGTAAAATATGCCACTACATACAATGGGATAATCCAGGTTCTGCAGTGTCCTCACCTTCTTCTTCTCCGGTGAGGTGTGAGTGCTCTTGCTCTCTCCTTCCACTTCACGGTCAGAGGTTAATGGATCTCGACCAGGTGTCGGTTTGACCCCTGGCACAATTTCTTCTTCGATCGGCTTCCATCCCGACAAATCGACCCCGGCCGCGCACCACAACTGTGGAGAAGAGTGCAGCATAATTTAGGGATCATTTCAGTAGCAGGGTCATAGACGTCTCTGATACAACTATGGTGGTACCTTCATAGTGGGGTCTTTCTCTACGAGAGGTCTGCAGTAGACGGGCACGGGCACGTTCTTCATGCGGTTGTCCTCCTGACCACCGTTTGGACTCAGCTTATCAAACAACAAATAAAACAGTTCTGTAAAAACTCTGTTATGGGAAGAGTAATGGTACCGGCATCATTCAGGTCTACAAGAAGTAACTCAAACCCCATGGTTTACGTTTAAAGGACAACCCTTGACCATGTGCCGATCAGGCCGAGGTGAGAGCCTGTGCAGCTCTTGGCCTGGAGGACACTGTGTAACACTACATCTGTGAAACGTGGAAGCGTTTTCCCAATTTATATTCTGTACCTTCTATGGAGGCAGACCAGGCAACTGCAATGGGGTCAATAAGGGGGTCCAATCACTTAAAAGGGGTCCCTGAACTTTTACATTGATAGTCTATTGTTAGGATGTTCAATATCAGATCAGTGGTGGTCCGACTCTCTGTAGCCCTGCAGATCAACATCATTTCACTTCAATGGGAGCAGCAAAACAGTTTCGAACTGAGCTACTGCAGAACCCTCACCAGTCGGACCCCCACCAATCTGATATTGATGACCAATCCAGCATATAGGTATCTATATAAAAGTCATGGTGAACCCTTATAACTGCCCTCACTTCCCGGCAGTTATAGGTTTCTTCACTAGGAGAGCTCACAAAAATTTTACAGCTCCTATTGAGTTCTATAGGTAGCTGCAGGCAGCCAAAGGTATGCCTTGTATACATTTCTATGCACTGAGCTCCCCCTAGTGGTGACTGCAAACAAGGTTTATCATTTACCACTATGTGGAGAGAAGCATGAGACTGGGACTCGCTAACAATGTGCAACATTAACAGACCTTAAGTGTGTGGACTTTTATACATTTTGTGTACAATGTTCCTACTTTCATCTAAAAATAATACAAGGTTAATCTCATCTAAAGCCACCAACCTGCTTGTACTTAGCAGGCAAGCTCCACCCACAAGCCTGTAGGCGCCCGTCATCGTTACGCACGTGTTCCCGCACTTGGCGGTACTGCTCACGTTTCTGCTCGCGGCGAGCTGTGGATGTGCAGTCACTGAGGAGAGAAGCCACAGTGTTACTTCTCAATCTAGAAGGAGAGAGAAAGGGAGAGAGGGTGCCGAGCGTCAGGGGAGAGCAGAAAGCAAAGCGGCAAGGGTTAACGGCAGTGCATTAGTAAGATTACTGTACGTCCGAGCAAAGCAATCTGGAAATGAAGGTGTTGTATAGATAGCATACGCATCCACTGTGTGCTTTGGATAGCTTACGCAACCAATTTATGTTATGTGGATAGTATACACAGCCACTGTGTCATATGGATAGCATACGCAGTCATTCTGTTCTATGGATAGCATACCCAGCCACTGTGTTCTATGGATAGCATACCCAGCCACTGTGTTCTATGGATAGCATACCCAGCCACTGTGTTGTATGGATAGCATACGCAGCCACTGTGTCATATGGATAGCATACGCAGACATTGTGTTCTATGGATAGCATACGCAGCCACTGTGTCATATGGATAGCATACGCAGTCATTCTGTTCTATGGATAGCATACGCAGCCACTGTGTTCTTTGGGTACTATACTCAGCTACTGTGTTGTATGGATAGCATACGCAGTCATTCTGTTCTATGGATAGCATACCCAGCCACTGTGTTCTATGGATAGCATACCCAGCCACTGTGTTCTATGGATAGCATACCCAGCCACTGTGTTGTATGGATAGCATACGCAGCCACTGTGTCATATGGATAGCATACGCAGACATTGTGTTCTATGGATAGCATACGCAGCCACTGTGTCATATGGATAGCATACGCAGTCATTCTGTTCTATGGATAGCATACCCAGCCACTGTGTTCTATGGATAGCATACCCAGCCACTGTGTTGTATGGATAGCATACGCAGCCACTGTGTTCTATGGATAGCATACGCAGCCACTATGTTCTATGGATAGCATACCCAGCCACTGTGTTGTATGGATAGCATACGCAGCCACTGTGTTCTATGGATAGCATACGCAGCCACTGTGTTCTATGGATAGCCATACACAGCCACTGTGTTCTATGGATAGCATACACAGCCACTGTGTTCTATGGATAGTATACACAGCCACTGTGTTCTATGGATAGTATACACAGCCACTGTGTTCTATGGATAGCATAAGCAGCCACTGTGTTCTATGGATAGCATACGCAGCCACTGTGTTCTTTGGTTACTATACGCAGCCACTGTGTTCTTTGGTTACTATACGCAGCCACTGTCTTGTATGGATAGCATACGCAGCCACTGTGTTCTATGGATAGCATACGCAGCCACTGTGTTCTATGGATAGCATACGCAGCCCACTGTGTTCTATGGATAGCATACCCAGCCACTGTGTTGTATGGATAGCATACACAGCCACTGTGTTCTATGGATAGCATACACAGCCACTGTGTTGTATGGATAGCATACGCAGCCACTGTGTTCTATGGATAGCATACGCAGCCACTGTGTTCTATGGATAGCATACGCAGCCACTGTGTTCTATGGATAGCATAAGCAGCCACTGTGTTCTATGGATAGCATACACAGCCACTGTGTTCTATGGATAGCATACGCAGCCACTGTGTTGTATGGATAGCATACGCAGCCACTGTGTTCTATGGTTACTTTACACAGCCACTGTGTTCTTTGGTTACTATATGCAGCCACTTGTGTTGTATGGATAGCATACGCAGCCACTGTGTTCTATGGATAGCATACCCAGTCACTGTGTTCTTTGGGTACTATATGCAGCCACTGTGTTGTATGGATAGCATACGCAGCCACTGTGTTCTATGGATAGCATACGCAGCCACTGTGTTCTATGGATAGCATACCCAGTCACTGTGTTCTTGGGTACTATATGCAGCCACTGTGTTGTATGGATAGCATACGCAGCCACTGTGTTCTATGGATAGCATACGCAGCCACTGTGTTCTATGGATAGCATACGCAGCCACTGTGTTCTATGGATAGCATACGCAGCCACTGTGTTCTATGGATAGCATACGCAGCCACTGTGTTCTATGGATAGCATACGCAGACATTGTGTTCTATGGATAGCATACGCAGCCACTGTGTTCTATGGATAGCATACCCAGCCACTGTGTTGTATGGATAGCATACACAGCCACTGTGTTCTATGGATAGCATACACAGCCACTGTGTTCTATGGATAGCATACGCAGCCACTGTGTTCTATGGATAGCATACGCAGCCACTGTGTTCTATGGATAGCATACGCAGACATTGTGTTCTATGGATAGCATACGCAGCCACTGTGTTATATGGATAGCATACGCAGCCACTGTGTTCTATGGTTACTTTACACAGCCACTGTGTTCTTTGGTTACTATACGCAGCCACTGTGTTGTATGGATAGCATACGCAGCCACTGTGTTCTATGGATAGCATACGTAGCCACTGTGTTCTATGGATAGCATACCCAGTCACTGTGTTCTATGGATAGCATACGCAGCCACTGTGTTCTATGGATAGCATACGCAGCCACTGTGTTCTATGGATAGCATACCCAGTCACTGTGTTCTTTGGGTACTATATGCAGCCACTGTGTTGTATGGATAGCATACGCAGCCACTGTGTTCTATGGATAGCAGACGCAGCCACTGTGTGCTTTGGTTACTATACGCAGCCACTGTGTTGTATAGATAGCATACAAATTGGGCAGTACTACTTTTTCCAGATCACTCAACTCAGAAGAAGCAGAATGCATGGGCAACAGGCAAGCATTGGGAAGCAAAGGCAGAGGCCATAGGGTCGTTCGATCAGAATGTCTGGTTTGACAAGTATAACAAGAGATTCTGTATGGATACAGATTAAAAAAAATCTAGATACATTTAAACTACTTAAAGGGGAACAGCTCCCACAGCTCATTATCTTAAAGGAGCACTACGTCTCCTTCTCAAAACCTCAGCTATGCCCTTGCTCCTCCTCAACCTGCGTCTGGATGTAAGACAGCTGGCTGCAGCAGGAGCCTTCCCCTCTGTCCTGTCAGTAATAGGTCACAAAGACCATTATAGGGATATTCCTGTTGTGGCAAGTTATTCCTTGTCCACAGGGGAGGGCTGTGTCAAGGCAGTTTAGTTGTTAGTTAGTTGTTAGTAAAAATCTGTGTAAAGTTATATTAGTGCTTGAAAGTAAAATTTCAGGTATGAACAACATTATAATAAATTAATCAGATTATCAGCATGGTGACTAGAAAATGTCACAATAAACACCTGACAAATTAATTCACATATCTATACCATCCAGGCATATTTGAAATAGTAACTGAGATTAATAAATCTGCTTTTCCTCAGAAACAGCGCCACTCTTGTCTATAGACTGTGTCTGGCACTACAGTATTTCTCATACAACCTGAACGGAACCTGATGTTAACCCTACAAATCGGTCCCACCATGCTGCATGTAAACCCCTTGCTAAACTTATGACTAGGTGTCCAGAGTACGGCCCCATACTTTACAAAGCAAAGTTATAAAATTCCCATGCCGTATGATAATTAGGGCTGAAGTGCCTGCTGGGCACATGTATCACTGCCAAGAGTCTGGGTTAATCAGTGGTGACTGATCCATCTTTAATTAAATCAGGCTACATTTACATGACTATCTGTTTTGCGGTCCGCAAAAAATGGATGCAGTCCGTGTGCATCCCACACTTTTTGCAGGCTCCACTGCAGGGGCGTAGCTAAAGGCTCATGGGCCCTGGTGCAAGAGTTCAGCTTGGGCCCCCCTTCCCTCAGTGCTTTATGTCAAGGGGCAGGGTAGCACATAGCCTTCGTGCTGCCTGATGCAAGAATTGAAATGCCCCCCCATGCCAAATTCTTGACCTAATCCCTTCCCCTCCAGCCAGATGTGTACCTTGACCATCATGCACTTTCTATAAAACTGGTGTCTTCTTATGTGGCACAAGGGTCTTTGGGCCCCCTCAGGCTCCTGGGCCCGGTAGCGACCGCTACCTCTGCACCCCTTATAGCTACGCCCCTGCTCCACTGTAAAAATGCCTATTCTTGTCCGCAAAATGGACAGAAGGTATGTCCACGCGGATGAGGACCGGACACAGGTGACTTCCCTGTGCTGTCTGCATTTTTTTGCGGCCCTATTCAAATGACTGGGTTCGTGTTCAATCTGCAAAAAAATGCAGATCGGACACGGACCACGGTTGTGTGAATGTAGCCTGTCTCCTACCTCATCCATAGGCGCATGAGTGGAAGGAAGGTAAATCCTCAACTCACAGCAGCGAATATACAAAGTGCTTTTGCCAGTTCACTGAATTACAGAGGAAGAGCGTTGTGAATTGCCTGCTTTGAGCAGAGGATTCCTTTTCATTTTGCGTATACACCACATTAGATTAGGAGACACCAGTGGATGATCAGTGGATGATATGGGATAGGGATCAGCAACCTTCTGCACTCCAGCTACTGTGAAACTACAACTTCCAGCATGCAAACGTGCTTGGCTGTTCTTGTAACTCCCACAGAAGTGAATGAAACATTCTGGGAGTTGTAGTTTCTGAACAGCTGAAGTGCCGGAGGTTGCTGATCCCTGACATAGGAGGTGTCCTCCATGTCAATCAACCAAAGATGGTTCAGGCTACTGCTGATTCGGCCGGACCCTTAGGAGTCCAGCCCACACCCACCAGACACTTCAGCTCTAATAACCAAACATTGTGGGAATTTTTCTAACTTCATTATCAAACGCTAATTCATTGGGTAATCACAGGTTTCATACAGTCACCTAAATCATCATTTGCTTGTAGCAAATCGTGCGGTCTAACAACGCTCTGCTGCCGGCAAACAACGAGTCTTTATGGGGATAAGCAATGGCATTAGCGATCCCCATACTGGGAGGAGATTGCTGCATGTAAATACAGTGGTCTCTTCCAGTGATGAGCAGGCGATTCCTGGAAAGGAGAACTCTAATGCCTGAGCAAATGGCTGAAATGTGATATAAATGGCACATATTAGGCCCGGGGCCCCTGATACAGATTTATGTAACCATGTTGACTTACTCATCAGGGAAGAATTCGATTGTGCGTCCTCCAGTAGATATCTGGCACATGGTGTGACTGCGGCGTTGGCTAAACCCAGCTGGGGTGGGTGACTTGTAGTGGATGTTGACAGGGGGGTACGTTCTCTTTGCAGGAGGCGGGCTGGAGGAGGAACTGAACAACCGGCTGAAGCTGAAATATGAAGTAGACGGATAATGGGGTTACTTATAGTAAATTGTAGGATAACTGTTCTTGACATTCATTTATAGGACGAGCTATCAGTGGCAGATTGGGAACTTAAAGTGGCCCTAGAGACAATATTAAAAGTGGCTGATGTTGTAGGTGTGTCCAAATTGATGGAAGGCAGGGCCAGCAATACCATATTGTGGCCCATTATACCACCCCAACAGAGCCAAATACCACAGTCCATCACAAAATACTGCCAACAGCACAAAATACATCCCCAAAAAACTTCCACTGGTCGACCATGAGGAGGGCCCAGGTGGCCCCCTGGGCATCAGCTCACCGGGAAATTTCCCATTAGAGTCTATGGCCAATCTGCCCCTGAGAGCTATACCGTGATGTCCATCTCTGGAAGCCCCAGTGTCAACCGACCTACCATGGACATGGCCTGCTGTAGCCTCAGGAGGGACATCAAGACGCAGCACAGCTTGCAAATACTAGATTTACCTGGTACTTAAATAGCCTTAAACTATTCCTTAAGGAGGAATGTGCTGATCCGCTTCATCTCCACATATGTGTGGAGTGAACAAGGTGTGTGCACCAATCTATACAGACACCATATGGATGAGAACAATGACCACCTAGAGTAGTGATGACTAACCACCGGCACTCCAGCTGTGGTAAAACTACAACTCCCAAGATGCACACTTGCTTGGCTGTTCTCAGAACAACACATGCTGGGAGTCGTAGTTTCACCACAGCTGGAGTGCTGGAGGTTAGCCATCACTGACCTAGAGTCATGGTCCACTGGGAGCCCCAGAACATGTATTAGCTAATAAGAGCATGTCAGGGGGCTTGATATTTCTGCTATATTTCCATATTCCAGCATATATAAAAAGGTAAATTTTAAAAATAAATCTGCACAGATACCTTACATATACATGACACATACTAGTACTTACAATTGCCAGATTGTGGATTTCTTCTTCTCCTGGACGGATGGATGTTCCCGTGAGGCCCTGCAATGAGATAAGCAGATTTATCCATCATGGTGGAAATTTAGTGCCCATACACCTTCAACAGCTAACTCTCTCGACTCCCCTATACACATGCATGCTCGGTTTGGCCAAGTGTGTATGTGTTTTAAAAGGGGAGAGAGAAGAAAGCCGCTGACAGACACCTCTGGGAGAACAAAAGGATTGGGTGAAAGAATCAATTCACCCGTTCCTTTGCTCCCTCAAGAGTCATACACATTAGATTGTTGTCTGGTCCCACCAAAAATGGCGGGTTTTTAGTCTTCTCATAATACTGTATGCAAGGGCGTAACTTCCATAGCGGCAGACTATGCGACTGCTATGGGGCCCAGGGTAAGAGGGGGCCCAGTCTTAGTTGGGATCATCTCCTCTTCTACTGGAGGTGAGAGCTTGGTCAGGACTCTACCCTCTAAAGGAACAACTTTTAGTAAATGAGGCAGTGGAAATATGGCCCAAGTGTCATTGAAAGGGGTTTAGGCAGAAACCCTTGTGTCCTGTGTGGGGGGCCTGGTTTGAGCCTTGCTATGGAGCCTTTACTTCTCTATGTTCTCCACTGACTGTATGTCCACCATGATAGTAGGTGCTGAGATACTGATTTGGTAATATAAATGCTCATCTGGTTAATGTCTCCAAAGATGAAGATTTTTCTGAATGGCGTCCATTTCCTTGGTCACAGTTACTTACCTGATCATCTCTGTCCACCTGACAGCCTCCTGCAGCTCCATCAGCCTCTCCTTGTACTGGTTCCTCTCCATAAGGACACGAGCCATCTCCACACGTGTAAACCGCCTGCGTTGGGCAATTGGGATGTTATCTTGCAAGGGAGACGAGCTCTGCCGAAAAAGTGACAGTGCCCTATTAATATCTATGCTAGCACTGGCATCAGGGATCCTTGGGCAAGACATGTCTGGTGCCTTAGGATGGAAATGGTAACACTGCTAGAACACTGCTCATATAACTATCATACAGGGCTCAAAATACCGCCATATAGACACAACAGAGCAGTGCCGTCTTGGGAATGAATAAGAGTGTAATTTAGTGACCATATAATATTTCCATATATGACCCAAAGAGGAGGCGATGTCAGCAAGAGCTGATCCTAAATATAGATACAAACCATTAAGGCCAGGTATACCTACCTCCTCCACCTCCTCCTTAGGCTCTTGCATAGCGACGATCGCTTCAGATCTCACCCTTAAAGTTAAAAAAGAAGTGATTAATGAAAACCATAGATTGAAGAATTGTCAAGATACATCACGTCGTTCCTTGTTACCGTTTAAGTTCCTCCTCCAGTTCTTTAATGCGAGTCTCCATTTTGGTCTTGGTTTGTTTGGTGGCCTCCAATTCTCCCTTGAGAACTTCCAGTTCTCCTGACAGCTGGTCCACCTTCGCAATCAGATCATTCTTAACCACATTTAATGCATTCCTGAAAAACGTATAGACAGATATGAGACAGGCAGATAGATATGAGACAGGCAGATAGAGGCATACAGTGTGAGGACTGAAACGTCGCTCCTGGTGAAATAAATCACTTTTTGCTTTAAGCACATTTTTGGTAGTGCTGCGGATTTCTTCTATTGTCTGCAGAAGGATTTGACCACATCCGGAACCGCTGGCACACCTTCACTTTTATTTACTTTGCAATGCTGCTTTCATTTATATTTTTAGATAGATAGATATGAGATAGATAGATAGATAGATAGATAGATAGATAGATAGATAGATAGATAGACATGAGATAGAAAGATAGATAGATAGATAGACAGATAGATAGATAGATATGAGATAAAAAGATAGATAGATAAATATAAATATATTAGATAGATAGATAGATAGATAGATAGATAGATAGATAGATAGATAGATAGATATGAGATAGAAAGATAGATAGATATAAAGATGGTCCAAAGTCCAGAAAATATAAAAATAATTCCACGGCACTTCGATGTAGTAAACTAAAGGTGTTTATTCACCTTTAGTTTACTACATTGGAGTGCTGTGGAATTATTTTTATAGATAGATAGATAGATAGATACAAAAGATGGATAGACAGACTGATAGAAAATTTGCATCTTACTTGGTTTCGAGAAGTTGGGAGTTCTCTAACAGAAGATTGCCCACTTCTTTCCCCATCCCTGTATGAACAGCAGAAAATAAGGCCTCAGTCACTGGGTAATAATGATAGAGGAGCCCCTGACCCCCGTGTACCGAGGGATCCCACATAAAGTACCATTACTCTGCTCTGTACCCATCTTACGTGTCACATGTTACTTAGATATAACACATCAACAACTCAGATCATAACCAACATAAAATTAGATTTGCCGTAAAACAGCTTCTGGAAAAATTAAAGAGGACCTTTCACCTCTCCTGACATGTCTGTTTTAATAACTTCATGCATTCCCCATGTAATAACAATTCTGGAGCATCTATTCTTATGTCTCTATGTTGTGCCATTCCTTTATTATTTGCATTAGAAGTTATGAATGAATTGCTAGTTGTCTTCAGTAAGGGAACAGAGGGGAGGTGACCAGTTGGGGGTGTGTACCTGCACAGTCTGAACATGACAGCCCTGATTGGTTAGAGTGAGTCTGTGCAGGGACACACCCCCAACTGGTCACCTCCCCTCTGTTCCTTTACTGAAGGCAAATAGCAATTCATTCATAACTTCTAGTAGAAATAATAAAGGAACGGCAGAACATACAGACATAAGAATAGATGATCCAGAATTGTTATTACATGGGGAATGCATGAAGCTATTAAAACAGGCATGTCAGGAGAGGTGACAGGTCCTCTTTAAGTTGTGATTTTACTGACTGCTGCCAGGAGGGGTCAGTACTGAGCATATTGATTTCTCCTGAGCAGGCAGGTGTTTTCAGTGCAGAGGCGAATGCTTAGGATTGCATTGAACTGTAATAGGCACCAGAGGTTTGGCTATAAGGGCATGTTCCCACAGGATAGATACGCTGCAGATCTTCCGCCGAATATCTTTTTTTCCGCACTCTTTAAAGTAGCAGAAAAGTGTATGAGAATACGCTGCGCACGAGATCTGCAGCAGAACTGACCTGTGGTCAGGGTCGCCAACCATCCAGAAATTTCTGGACAGTCCCTAAAAATAGGTGATTTTTTTTCTGTAATTTTTTTTTAGGCTGGTGGTACTTGGCTAGATTATTTTAGTGGTAATTTTCATCATTTTACAGCTCACAGGAAATGCTGGTAATGAGTTCCTATAAGTATATTGCGCTATAGACATGGATTACTTATAATGTTCATCATTCATTATAATTTTCCAACTTGTCAGTAAAAAAAAAGAAAATTTCTGGTTGGCAACCCTGCCTGCGGTGTGGACTTAGTTTTTCCCCATGATTCTGCACCCAATACCCCATGAGAACAGAAATCTTTGCTAATTTATTAAAAAGGAAAAAACTACAATCTTGCAATGACATAAGTATTCAGACCCTTTACTCAGGACTTAGTTGAAGCCCCTTTGGCAGTGGTTACAGCCTCCAGTCTTCTTGGAGATGATGACACAAGGTTTGCTCACCTGGATTTGGAGATTTTTTGGCCATTCTTCTCTGCAGATCCTCTCAGGGTCTGTCAGGTTGGATGGGGACCATAGGTGGACAGCCATTTTCAGGTCTCTCCAGAGATGGTTAGTTGGGTTCAAGTCAGGGCTCTGGCTGGGCCACTCAAGGACATTCATAGAGTTATCCCTCAGCCGCTCCCTTGTTGTCTTCACTGTGCTCTTAGGGTTATTGTCTTGTTGGAAGGTGAACCTATGACCTAGTCTGAGGTCTAGAGAACTCCAGATCAAGTTTTCGTTAAAGAAGTACTGCCACAAACAATTTTATTTTATTAGAAAGGTACATGATGTAAACTGTAGTGAAGGTAATCTTCTTAACAGTGACTGTATTTATGAGTTATAACCTCCCTTCTGATCCTCAGCTGTGTCATGTGACCAACACTCTGACTCTCCAAATAACACAGCATCTTATGTGTGGACAGTAAGCCAGTTTCTCTATGTATTCCTATAGGAGCCACAATGTCAGTCTCTGTGTATTTTTTACGGGGGCCGCAATGTCAGTCTCATAGGAATGAATAGAGAAGGAACTGACTTTCTGTCCTGTGTCAGTTGGAGAGGCAGAATGTTGGTCACATGACACAGCTTAGGATAAGAAAGGAGGCTATAACTCACAAATACAGTCACCAGTAAGAATATTACCTTCACTACAGTTTACATCACCTTTCTAACAGGTCAGACAATCAAAAAATTTGGGGGTGGGGTCTTCTTTAAGAATATCTCTGTACTCTGCTCCATTCAGCTTTCCCTCAACCCTGACCAGTCACCCTGTCCTCCAACATGATGCTGCCCACCATGCTTCACTATAGTGATGGTATTGGGCAGGTGATGAGCAGGGTCCGTTTTCCTCCAGACATGATGCTTAGAATCAAGGCAAAAAGTTAAATCTTGGTTTCATCAGACCAGAGAATTTTGTTTCTCACAATCAGAGTTCTTTTGGTGCTTTTTTTTTACATCCTCCAGGTGGCTTTCATGTGCCTTTTACTGAGGAGAGCATTTTTTTCTGACCACACTACCATTAAGCCCAGATTGGTGAAGGCTGTAGTGATGGGTGACCTTCTGGTTTCTCCCATCTGCACACAGGATCTTTGGAGCTCAGCCAGAGTGACCATTGGGTTCTTGGTCACCTCTCTTACCAAGGCCCTTCTCCCCTGATTACTTAGTTTGGCGGGGCGGACAGCTATAGGAAGAGTCCTGGTTGTTCCAAACTTCTTCTACTTAAGAATTATGGAGACCAATGTATTCTTGGGAACTTTCTGTGCAGCAGAAATTTTTGTTTCCTTCTCCAGATCCGTTCCTCTACACATTTCTGTCTCTGAGCTCTACAGGCAGTTCTTTCCTCCTCACGGCTTGGTTTTTGCTCTGATATACATTATCCTTATATAGACCTTCTATAGACAGGGCTGAGTCTTTCCAAATCATGTCCAATCACCTGAATTTACCACAGGTGACTCCATTCAAGGTGTAGCAGCATCTGAGATGATCAAGAGAAATGGGAGGCCCCCAGAGCTTAAAGGGGTATTCTCATCTTAGACAATGGGGGCATATCACTAGGATATGCCCGCATTGTCTTATAGGTGCGGGTCCCAGCGCTGGGACCCACACCTATATCGAGAATGGAGCCCCAAAAGTGAAGGAGGGCGCACTGCGCATGCGTGCTGCCCTCCATTCATTTCTATGGGAGCAGCGGGGGAGCTGCGCCTGGTGGTGGCCGGACCCTGGGAAACCTGGAGTCCTCCAGGCGCAGCACTCCTCCCTCCGATCTCAATATAGGTGCGGGTCCCAGAGGTGGGACCTGCACCTATAAGACAATGGGGGCATATCCTAGCAATATGCCCCCATTGTCTAAGATGAGAATACCCCTTTAATGGCAAATGTCATAGCAAATGGTCTGAATACTTACGTCCATACGAAATTTAGTTTTTTCCTTTTTAATAAATTACCAAAAATTTCTAAAATTCACTTTCTCATTATGGGGTACTGAGTGAAGAATGATTTGGGGGGGGACAAGATTTTATTTTAGCACAAGGCCGCAACATAAGAAAACGTGAAAAAAGTGAAAGGGTCTGAAGACTTGTACATGTACGGTACGTTTGAGACATGTTACTGTCTCTGAGAATTGGGGTCCATGAGAACCATGTTCTGGTTTGATATTCACATCTCAGTCATAAAGTGCGATCTTGCAGATATTCTCCATAAATAAAAGAACAAAAACTAACTATTATTGCAGCAAGAACGAGAAAAAAAAAAGACAACACACAAACGGGAGGCCTGGACTGACAGGAGGAGCGCAGGCCTCAGCCTTACCAAAGAAATCATCCCTCACTAGGATTGCAGCCACATGGGTAGAAGAAAGCGAGGAAGCAAAGAGGGTAGAAAAAAACAGAGCAGCTGTTAGGAAGTGATTGGAGAAAGGGCCCATACAGCAACTATCGCCATGCAGCGCCCTATAGTGGACAGCCCGCTAACCTTATCCCTATATGTATGCGCCATATGCCTATTCATGCAGGATCAGCAATGTGCTCAGAGTGGGGTTAAAGGGAGCGTGTCGCCAGGAAATTCCCTGCTGCCTTGTAGGTCTAGCTCATCTGAATGTAATGATACCTTTCACTTAGCGATCAGATGCTTCATTTGGGAGAAAAAAAGGCTTTTAATGCAAAAACAAATGAGCAGTCCAGTGCACTGAGGGAGGGCCCAAGCCACTCTGTGCACCCTTGCTCCTCCTGCTTCCTATGCCAGCCCTACCATCACCTACTTGATTGGCAAGGCCTGCACAGTCATCTCGCCTGGCCCTGTCAATGAAGAAGTAGAGGGAGGGGCTGGCAGGAAGCAGGAGGAGCAAGGGTGCACAAAGTGGATTGGGCCCGCCCTTTGTGCACTTAACTGCTCATTTGCATATGAAACATATCCATATCCCAATCACAATAGTAAGCGATTGTTTACAAGACAGAGAGCTCTGATACGCTGTGACGAGCCCTGGACCTGTAGGAGAGGGAACGGTTTTTGGCCCCTGGATGTAACCTATCAAGCAGAGGTTGGCAAATCCAATATGGAAGCCAAAGTTAAAATGGGAATCTGGAGCCCAGGTTGTGATATAATGCACCCCCCCCCCCCCCCCGACCCCACAGAGGCATAAGTATCTGAACTAGAGCCTGGCCCCTGAATCTGACTCTCTGGGGCCCAGAACCCTACATAACTAGGCCAATCGGTCCAGAAAAGCTGTTATATTGGTCCTAATGGTTGTCACCCAGTATACCAGGAACCATTATTACTGGATGACAACGTTAACATTATTTTAGATGGAAACGCCCTTTAAACAATGCTGACATACTGCCTACAAATGTACGTCGGGCCCTGCGCCAGTTCTTACGTATAGTCCACTAAAAGCAAGTGAACTGCGGGCTGATTAGTCAAAGCCATCTCCAGCCAGAAATGGGGAAACGCCATTCATTCAGGGGTTAGGTGGGAAATTTAGGAAAAATTGAGGAATTAGACAGGAGTCGTAATGATAAAGCATACACACCTGAGAATTCTCCTACGAGGACCATCCAGCGATGACAGAGACACGAGAGGGGGGTGGGGTGGAGAGAGAAGGGAGACAGAGGGAAAGACCGGGTCAGTCAGTGGCTAGAACCAACATAATAAGAGCACTATGCTAAAAAACGGTAGGACATGCAAGGGACCGGCACTTCCACCACAGCACTGGAAGTTGTCCATGTCCATGGGTCACATGAGACATTTAGTCCAATGAGGTTGCAATACTGTGAACACCAAAAATGGCAGCTTCTGGCACATGATGATATTACATGGCAGGCCCACTCCAGTCCAAATCATGTATGTGAAAGTCCTTTCTATCCTTACCAAGTAGATCAGCTCCTTCATCAACATCCCCGATGACCTCTGACCCAGCCGTGGACAACTCGTGGTACAAAGAATCGGTGTTGATTCCAAAGGCTTTGTTCACAATGCCTTGAGTGGGGCTGAGGGAAAGGTATATGGAACTTAGTACCCGAATTATCAGAAAAGTGGGTTGTAATATAGTATATGAGTGGAGTGAGTTCCTACCTGGCCCCTGAGCGCTCTAGTCGGGGGTCCTGGCACATGTCCAACTCTGGGGTTGAGTCGATGATGTCCTGGACGTCCGACCATTCATCGCTGCTTCCCATGCCTGTGAGAGAGCTTCATCGTTAGCAGTGTAATCATCTTTGGTAGCATGTGAGACATTCTAGGTATTGAGAAACACATGTAGCTGTTAGAAGGGTCTATGGAGAGGGCGGCACCAGCTCACGTTTGACCCATGCGGCTTCTCTAGGGATGACCTTCTCTAGTGGGCGAGGCGGGACTGGTGACATGAACCAGAACTTGGACTGTGTGCCAACTAAATGCCCCCTCCTCCCCACACAGTGCATAGCTCACTGGTTGGCCAAGATGGACCACTTGGCCAACTTTTATAATATGGTAGCGCTGATTCGCACATTCCTCCCAACCAATCAGTATAAGATATTTTGAATCCCTTCCATCATTCATAGTCACCTCTGTTTGAGTGAAGATGGACCTCCTTAGATGTTGGGTCCCATAGCAGCCACCATACCTGCTACCCTGGACATAGATTTACTAAAATGGTGTCCCTGATGTTCTTACCTATACTGACGTTTCTCATTTCCTGGTTCACTTGGACCTCCATGTTGTGGCTGTTCCTCTTCTCACGTGACCTCTTACTTTTGCTAGTCATGCCATAGTCCTGGAGGGGCTGGAGACTCTCATGTAGAGGGGTTACGGCTGCCGACGGGACGGATGAGGTGGGGGTATTAGATTTTGTGCCAGTGGTGCTCGGGGTGGCAGCCACTGATGACTGGCCAGATTCTGACATTTCATCCTGGCAGAAGATTATATAGACATTAACTCGGACACAATAAATCATTACATTTAGTGATATCTGGTGAGGACACTACTTCTGTGATGGAGTACAGCACCCACCCACCCCCACCCCAGAGACCATGGAATAACAGGGGACTAATCTTGTTAGGACCCTTCTACATGGGCCGAGGACTGGGACAGTTGTCAGAGACGAACGTTCGTACAAATGCTTGTTCCCGATAAGTGCCCTGTGTAAAGATGCCACCGATCAACCAGCACTTGTTCATCGGTGATCGTAACACTTGTCGGCAGTGCTTTGCCCTGTGTGAACAGGAGGGAGCCGCTGACAAACCATAAATCTGTATGGGGATAGCTGCTGCGAGTAAGTGAGTAAAATAAGTAAATGCAGCAGAAACAGCAGGCAATGATGGGGGATGAACAGTATATTCCCAGTCATTGCCCTGTGTGTGTAGCTCCATATAAATGGTGAGTGGAGTTGGCTCCACGCAGCTCTGCCCTATCGACTTCAATGGGACTGAGCTGCAACTAGGTCACGTGACCAATGTACGGTGATGTCATGTGACCTAGAAAGAGGCTGCAGCTCTCACAGAGCTCTGGGCTCTTCTAAAAGCTGATTGGTAGGGATCCTGGGTGCCTTGAGGATAGGTCATCAGTATTGAAGGGGTTTTCTAGGAGTTAACTGCTGATGAGTATCTGATCAGTATCTGATCGGTGGGGGTCCGACACCCGGGACCCCCGCCGATCAGAAGTTTGAGAAGGCACCGGCGCTCACGTGAGCGCTGAGGCCTTATCTCAGTTCACCAAGCACAGCACCATACGTTGTATAGCGGCTGTGCTTGGTATCGCGCATTCACTTGACTGGGACTGAGCTGCTCCTAGGCCACATGACCGATGAACGTGACGTCACTGGCCTAGGAAAAGCTGAGAGAAGGCCGCGGCGCTCTCGGGAGCGCCAGTACCTTCTCAAACAGCCGGACCCCCACCTATCAGATACTGATGACCTATCCAGAGGATAGGTCATCAGTAGTTAACTCCCAGAAAACCCCTTTAATTACCAGAAAACCCCTTTAATTCCTAGCCGCTAATGATAATGAGATGACTCTGCTGACCTTATCTCAGTCTAAACAGCAAAGCTGACAAAAAATAAATAAATAAATAAAAATGTCATCCTATTGTGTGCCCCAGGGGCCAGTGTGCACACCAAAAAAAATTAAGAAAATAGTGATACATTCTCTTTAATATTCTTGAGGATGATAGGATCCTCAAGAAATATGACTGTCAGCAGGTCTTGCCAAAAATGCTTAAAGGGGTTGTCCAGGCTTTTCAATATTGATGACCTATCCTCAGGATAGGTGTGCGCAGGCCGTCTCCCTTCTCTCTTCCTGCCTGCTGCTGAAGTCTCATAGACATACAGCAGCGGGCAGGAAGAGAGAAGGGAGACGGCGCGTTTGCACTGCGCGCACCGTCTTCCCATACAGCTGATCGGCGGGGTTACCTGAGGATAGGTCATCAATATTGAAAAGCCAGGACAACCTCTTTAAACCTACTAAAAACGATGGGGGGAATTAAATGGCTTTTCTGGAATTTTAATTCTAATGGCCTATCCTCAGGAATCAAAAACTACTCTGTGTGGATCGACACCTCTGCCGATCAGATATTGATGACCTAATGGACGTCATCCGCTTTTTTAGGCTACATGCACACGACCGTATGTGTTTTGCGGTCCGCAAAAAAAAACGGATGACGTCCGTATGGCATCCGTTTTTTGGGGGGTTTTTTTGGCGGATCCATTGTAACAATGCCTATCTTGTCCGCAAAACGGACAAGAATAGAACATGTTCTTTTTTCTTTTTGCGGGGCTACGGAACGGACATACGGATGCGGATGGTACAATCACTTATTGTGAATGGTGGATCTGTCTTATCTATACACAGAGGTGATATCATTACAGGCAGGATTAGAATAACAGATCAGCAGATAACTACAGCAACGTGAAGAAGTGGCGCCAATTATTAGACATAGCGGCCAGTGCAAAAACCGCAGGATTTTTGTTTTTAGTTTAAATATAAAAAGTAACATGGAAAATTATCATCAATTAACATCATCAAAAATTATTTAAAAATATGTTAAACATAACAAAATTTAAATGCCATTTGCTGAAGTGTGACAACCCCTTTAAGCATGGTATAGGGACTGGTTCACTGCAGTATTAGCTTAGATGAGACAAGTACTGGCTATAGGAGCCTAAATAAAAATACGGCGGAGCCTTCATCTTATGAACCAGATTACTAGTCACATTCAGCTTATGATAACCAGTGGAATCAATGAACCAAAGACTTGACAGGTAACATGCAAATAATAAATGGAGGTGGCTGCACCTTAAAGGAACATATTCCTGCTATATAAATCACTGGACAAACAGGATGAACGTGCAGAGGGGATGTAATGCAAAGGATTCTGGGTATGGGACATGTTTAAAATTGTGCACATGGTCCAATATCTAAATGAAATGAGATCCAATCATGGGCCTAGTACCAGGCCTGCCCCCTCTTAGCAGTTCAGGAGAAGATACTGAGGCAAATAAATTCTGTCACCACTAGAGGGAGTCGACTGCTGGTCTACAAATTTCTGTGCAATGAGCACCCTCTAGTGGCAGCTGCAGACAGATAGAATTTTATCATTTAAAGGGAATCTGTCACCACATACCTCTCAATCAAATCAGCTAACATGGGAGATGCGTCAGCTGAATCAAATGCTGTGGCCCCATCTTGATCGGTGGCCGCAATGTGAAGAAATTGGCGTTTTCATAATATGCAAATAAGCCCCTTGGTGTAACAAGGGCGGTGCCGTTGCACCCAGAGATTCCGCTCACTCGCTTCTAGTCTGCGTTCCTACCGCTTAGACTGACAGGGCCAAGCTGTGAAGATGTAATCACGCCCGCGATTTCGACTATGCGATTCTGTCAAACACACAGGTGCGAGACTTCAGGGCCAGGCGTGATTATGGTTTCAATGCCTAGCCCTGTCAAAGTGGTGGGAGTGCAGACTAGAAGTGAGTGCATGGAGCCTTTGGGTGCAACATCACCTCCCTCGTTGCACCAATGGGCTAATTTGCATATTACAAAAACGCTAATTTCTTCATATTGTGGCCACCGATCAAGATGGGGCCAAGAGCATTTGATTCAGCTGACAAGCACGCATCTCCCATGTCAGATGGTTGGACTGAGAGGTATGTAGTGACAGATTCCCTTTAAACAGAACCTGTCACCACTTCTGACAATAAAGATTAGGGAGAATCAGTTCATATGCCTCTATATTGTTTTATTCCTCTATTATTCCTACTGGAAGTTTATTTATCTGTAACTATGTGTTACCAGTCGGGGAATGGGTGTGTCCCTGCAGTCTGACACAGTCCAATCAGATGGTGCAGGGACACACCCTCAACCACTAATTCCAAACGTCTAGTAGTAATAACTGGGGATCAGATCAACATAAAGTTAAATGTAAGGATGCTCCAGAATTGTTATTACATGGTTACCAAAACAGACCTGCGCAGGGCTTTGCAATCACCTATCTGACAAAACAGCCACATCACCTCTTACTGACGTCCTTTGCAAGGATGGATGAGATGGATTTGGTAATGAAAAAACATGGAAACCCTGTCCCCATGAATATCTGAGCCAACCTTGTATCTGAAGCTGGACTTCATCTGGCTGAGGTCACTCAGGTGCCAGTGGTCCGAGCTTGGGGTGATCTTGCCGCCCCCCTGCCCACGTACCATTCCATCCGCCAGGGAAAAGACGTTGAGAGAGTTTGGGCGCTCCTTTCGGCTAAAAGAAGAAAGAATAAAAATAGGAAATAAGAAGAAAGGACATCTTGTAGTACAAAGAATCATTTCTTAGCAGGGCTGGATAGAGGTTGATGGAGAGCTATGGGTAAAAAATTTCCGCTTCTTGGATGCATCCTGCACATTCATAGGGGATAGAATCCCTTTAAATTACCCACATGGCGCGAACAAATGTACTCATATTTAAAGTGTAACTGTCATTCTTTTTTTTATTTATGTAATGTGTAGGGGCAGTGATACTGATCAATTTTGTAATATACTTTAATTACTAAAATCATACATTTCTATTAGAAAAATAGCTCTAAAGTGGCCCATTTTGAGCCTTAGCAACGCTTCTCTGTCTTCTGTTTACATAACAAAGTCCATGCTGATCAAGTCTCCACTGTTATGTAAACAGAAGACAGAGGAGCGTTGCTAAGGCTCAAAATGGGCCACTTTAAAGCTATTTTTCTAGTAGAAATGTACAATTTCAGTAATTAAAGTGTATTACAAAAATGGTCCGTATCACTGCCCCTACACATTACAAAAATTAAAAAAAAAAAAAGAATGGCAGTTACACTTTAAGGTAATGTATCCCATTAATTAAGTCTTCATGCACACGATCGCATCCATTTTGCAGTCCATGTGCCGTCTGCATTAACTTCAGTGGGTCCTTGGTCTGCATTTGGCGGACATGTTCTATCTTTTTGCAAAACTGACGCACTGGATGCGGAAAGCACATTGTTCATCCTGTATGTCCGTTCCGCAAAGAGATAGAACATGTCCTATACTTGGCCGCAAAATGTTGACCACGGACCCATTGAAGTCAATGGGTCCTCAAAAAATGCGGATGCAAATGGGATAGTATCTGTATTTTGCTGATCCGCAATTTGCAGATCACAAAACACATACAGTCGTGTGCATGAGGCCTAATTGGAACCTATGCTGCTGCACTACAAAACCCAAACCAGTTATGTCCCACTCCTCCATTTTTTTGTATTGCTTCAATGCATCTAAAATGAAAAATGTGGCAAATTCACAAATAATCTTAATTAAAAATCTCCATCCATTTTGTGTCTACAGCTCTCACGCAGAGCTATATGTCTCCATGGTAACAGACTACAAACAAACGCTTGTAGTCTGATTTTGCAGTCATACTCTCATTTATCCAACTCCTACATCTTAGTAACGTACTTAATGTATCATAGTCAGACCTCACTTACAAGGCATTTTCGGTCCACATGCCATCCGCAAAAAATTCATTTCTATGGGGCTGAATCCGCATGCTGTCCGCAACCGTGCATCCACGCCACAATTTATAGAACATGTCCTATTCTTGTCCATTTTGCAGACAAGCATAGGCATTTTGGCAATGGGGCTAGTGAAAAGTGCAGGATGCACATGGCCGGTATCCGCATTCTGCGGACCGCAAAAAGGATATGGACATTTGAATGTAGTCTAAAGCCTCATTCACGTGTCCGTGTCTGTTATGAAATCCGTGTGGTATCTCTGTTGCATCCTTGTTTTTCATGGACCGATAGAATATAATAGGCGTGATGGATCCGTGAACCCAGACAAAATAGAGCATGCTTCCGTGCTAAAACACAGATGTGTGAATAAATGCATTAAAGGGAACCTATCACATTGAACATGGTGTCTGAGCTGAAGCCAGCGTGTTATACAGCAGGAGAAGCTGAGCAGATTGATATATAGTATTCTGGGAAAAGATTCAGTAAAACCCGTATTTCATACATTTATGTTCCTGCTCATTCTGGACTTGGCAGTCAAGGAGGCGGTCCTATCATTGATTGACAGCTATATCTGTATACACAGCCATAGAGGAAAGGCTGTCAATCACTGATAGGACCTCCTCCTCATAGAGGGACGGCTGTCAATCACTGATAGGACCTCCTCCTCATAGAGGGAAGGCTGTCAATCACTGATAGGACCTCCTCCTCATAGAGGGAAGGCTGTCAATCACTGATAGGACCTCCTCCTCATAGAGGGAAGGCTGTCAATCACTGATAGGACCTCCTCCTCATAGAGGGAAGGCTGTCAATCACTGATAGGACCTTCTCATAGAGGGAAGGCTGTCAATCACTGATAGGACCACCTCCTCATAAAAGGAAGGCTGTCATTTACTGATAGGACCATCTCCTCATAGAGGGAAGGCTGTCAATTACTGATGGGACCTCCTCCTCATAGAGGGAAGACTGTCATGACTGATAGGACCTCCCTCCTATAAAGGAAGACTGTCAATAACTGATAGGACCTCCTCCACATAGAGGGAAGACTGTCAATCACTGATAGGACCTCCTCCTCATAGAGGGAAGGCTGTCAATCACTGATAGGACCTCCTCCTCATAGAGGGAAGGCTGTCAATCACTGATAGGACCGTCTCCTCATAGAGGGAAAGCTGTCAATCCCTTATAGGACCTCCTCCTCATAGAGGGAACGCTGTCAATCACTGATAGGATCGCCTCCTCATAGAGGGAAAGCTGTCAATCACTGATAGGACCTCCTCCTCATAGAGGGAAGGCTGTCAATCACTGATAGGACCTCCTCCTCATAGAGGATAGGCTGTCAATCACTGATAGGACCTCCTCCTCATAGAGGGAAGGCTGTCAATCACTGATAGGACCTCCTCCTCATAGAGGATAGGCTGTCAATCACTGATAGGACCTCCTCCTCATAGAGGGAAGGCTGTCAATCACTGATAGGACCCATCTCCTCATAGAGCAAAGTCTGTCAATCACTGATAGGACCGTCTCCTCATAGAAGGAAGACAGTCAATCACTGATAGGACCTCCTCCTCATAGAGGGAAGGCTATCAGTCACTGATAGGACCTCCTCCTCATAGAGGGAAGGCTGTCAATTACTGATAGGACCTCCTCCCCATAGAGGGAAGACTGTCAATTACTGATAGGACCATCTCCTCATAGAGGAAAGGCTGTCAATCACTGATAGGACCGTCTCCTCATAGAGGGAAAGCTGTCAATCCCTTATAGGACCATCTCCTCATAGAAGGAAGACAGTCAATCACTGATAGGACCTCCTCCTCATAGAGGGAAGACTGTCAATCACTGATAGGACCTCCTCCTCATAGAGGGAAGACTGTCAATCACTGATAGGACCTCCTCCTCATAGAGGGAAGACTGTCAATCACTGATAGGACCTCCTCCCTGACCTCAAAGCTCAGAATGAGCAGGAATTTACATGAATGAAATGCATGTTTTACTGAATCTTTTCACACAAACCTATATATCAATCTGCTCAGCTCCTCCTGCTCTATAATTTGGTGCCTGCAGATTACTTTGCATTTTCATGGTGACAGGTTCCCTTTAAAATAAATGGGTAAGTGTGCCGTTTGTGGAAAATACATACAGCACAAGTCCGTGAATCACTGACATGTGAATGAGGCTTAAAGGGGTTTTCTGAGATTTTAATACTGATGACTTATCCTCAGGATAGGTCATCATCAGTATCTGATCGGTGAAAAGCTGAAAAGGTATCAGCGTTTCTGTGAGTGCTGCGTCCTTCTCTAGCTTCACTTTCATTGGTCACTTGGACTAGGTGCAATGTATAGCGCTTGTGTTTTGTGAGCTGAGAGAAGGCCGTGGCGCCGGTGTCTTCTTAAACAGCTGATCAGCGGAGCCCCGGGTGTTGGACCCTCACTGATCAGATACTAATGACCTATCCAGAGGATAGGTCTCCAGTATGCAAATCTTGGAAAACCCTACTATGATTTAGAAAACAGAAGAAAAATATTGCACAATCCGGTTATACTGGGCCAGTTTGTAGTCTGTTACCATGGTAACACATAGGTCTGCATAGGAGTTGCAGACACAAAACAATTGGAGATTTTTAACTAATAGTTTGCAACATTGCCCCATGTTTCATGTTAGATGCAAGGGCACAATAAGAAGAAACGGTTGTGGCGGTGGAACGTTCTTTTCAGGAGGGAAAAAAAAACGAACAGTTGTTAACCTTCATGACGACTGAACGATAACCAGGTGAGTAAACACATAGGCGGGTGAGTGACGGTGACATTTACCTCTTCCTCCATGACTGGCGGTGACTGCAGTGAGAATTCACAGACAAAACACCCAACACACAGTGGCCACAGCACGAGAAGCAAGACAAGAAAACAGCGGTTAGATGTCCAGTTCATGCGTAAAAATGTGCAAATAGGCAAGCGTGACAGCGGTGTCGCACACAGAAATGGTGGCATGTCGGTGGTTAGGAGCTGTGTGCAACCAACTATGGGTATCTGATGGGTTGTGGACTTATCACCGAAACCCCCCACCAACCACAAGAGCATGTCCTCCTTTTGAATGAAGCAGTGGTCACGCATGGGCATTGCCACTTCACTCAAAGTCTGTGGGACTGACAAAGACTGTTGTACTCTGCCATCTCCCTCCTTCCAGTAGACTTTGAAATGGAGCAGCAACTCACATGCGTGACCACTGCATTATTGAAACAGGAGTGACAAGACTCCCCCCGCCCCTCACTTTGATCTGTAGGGGTCCCAGCGATCAGACACCTATCACCTATATCGTGGATAGGTATTAATGGGGTTATCCCATGAAAAAACATTCTGCAGTTTTCAAACCAGCACCTGGATCTAAATATTTTATTGTAATTGCATGTCATTAAAAATTTAGTATAGCCACTGAGTTATTCAATAAAATGTATCTGTATAGTGCCACCTGCTGTTTGTTCTTTTCTTTATTTCTCCGTCCACTTCAGTTACATGGCTGAGGTGGACACACTATCTACTGTTAGAAGCTGGTACAGTTACAGGGAGAGAGCTGCAGCAGAAAGGACACTACCCAAGCTGTGATAGCGAGATAGTTGCAGCAACAAAAGACACGCCCCCTGAGCTGCCAGCTTGAAATAAATCTAGCAGAGCAATAGGACAGGGATGGCCAACCTGCGACTCTCCAGCTGTTGCAAAACTACAACTCCCATCATGACTAGTCTGTCTACAGCTATTAACCTACAGCAGGGCATGGTGGGAGTTGTAGTTTTACAACAACTGGAGAGCCGCAGGTTGGCCAGCCCTGCAATAGTAGATCTCTGGATCAATGTGAGGTACAAGGCTGGATCTAGCTTTGTTAGAATGAGACTGTCACGTACTATACTGTCTGATTTTCACTTATTACATTATTCATGGGGAAACCCCTTTAAGAAATGAGTCTGGGACAACCCCTTTAAACTCAGCCGTCACAAGACACAATAGTGTATCACAAATAAGAATTTCATGCAAAAAAAACAAAACAGCATTCTGTGCCACAATATCCAACATGCAAGTGCCAACAAATGTGCTTTTACTAAAAAATCCCATTTTGTGATATATAATACCATTCTGCACTACAGAATACCATTGTGTGACCCAAAAATGCCACTGTGTGACACAGAATGCAATCTGTCGGTATAGAATAACAACATATAAAATACATTTGCGCGGAAAAAAAACTTAGTTTTGCGAAAGCTGAGTTTAATTTTAGTCTATTGCACCTTTTATTACAAGTAGGGGGAGGTTTATCAAACCAGGTGCTAAGGAAAAAAGTCTGAGTTGCCCCTACCAACCAATCAGAGTCCACCTTTCATATTTCAAAGCTCCTTTGGAAAATGAAAGGATCAATCGGATTGGCTGCTATTGATATGGGCAATTAAGCCAGTTGTACATCCTTTTTCACCCATCACCCCCTTTACACAAACAGTGCCCCCAATGACCAACATGCATGTGTGTCACTGAATGCAGTATCATGGTCAGCCATGGGTACATACAGAAATAAATCAATGGGGTAGATTCAGGAGAACTGTGTCATGGTTTCCCATAGCATCCAATCACAGCGCAGCTTTCATTTTTCAAGAGCACTATGGGAAATGAAAGCTGCGCTGTGATTGGTTGCTATAGGCAACCAAGATAGTGGTTTGTTTACACAGTTCCATCTACCCCATTGTGTACATATAGTAGAGAAATAAAATGCGGAAAATGATTTAGACTGGGCAAACATGGAAGGAGTGACATACTGTCTGGATCCCCCTACACAATGAATAGTCATCTGCCTTTGGCCAGCTTTCATCTAATGTGTACTAGCACCCTAAAACTTCAGCCCTATTATATGCTGTAAGAATACACAGTACTGCTAGGGGTCCATGTTGTACCCCCATGAGGATCACATAGGCACAATATGGAGGGTTTATAATATAGACCAATAAGGACTCCATCAAAACTGATGTAAAGAAAAACTGGCTTAGTCGCCCATAGCAACCAATCAGATGCCACCTTTCATATTTCAAGGCTCCTTTGAAAAATGAAAGGTGGAATCTGATTGGTTGCTATGGGCTGCTATGCCAGTTTTACATTACACCAGTTTTGATACATTTGCCCCCATGTGCCAATGTACAGGATCCATGCATTCAGCAATGCCATTTACTGCCTGACAGCTCCACTCACTGCAGCGCATATATAAACTGTGAAGCTAAAAATTGGGATCCATTAATGTAAAGGGTTATCCAAAGGAGAGGCACCCCACAAAATGCCCTTTAAGGGGTTTTCCAGGATTTTACAATTGACGGCTGGTCCTCAGGATAGGCCATCACTATCTGATCAGCAGGGGGTCCGACATCACGCATACCCACGATCGGCTGTTCTGTAGTTAGCTCCAGCGCCGGCGGTCAGCACCAAAACTACACAGCTCCATCTCTTGTGTAGTGGAAGGAGCTGGTGAGCATTCACTTCAGTGGGAGCGGCGCCGGACTATCCAGCTCAGTCCATTATACAGTGCACTTCTGGAGCCAACTTTTTGCACAAGGGTTACTATGAAACGGCTGACTGGATGGGCTGCAGGGTGTCGGACTCCTCTCCTGAGGACAGGCTATCATTATTAAAATCCAGGACAACCCCTTTAAGATGATGTGGTATATGGATTACAGTATATTACAAATAAACGTTACGATACATGGCATTAAACGCGCACCTTCTGCCCGTGACGCCACCCTCTGACTGGCTGTTCCCAGCGACTTGCTGCAGTTTGGAGCGTTCGATATGTTCCACATATGTCTGGATCATCTGTGAGGAGGTTTTGCGAGATAGATTTGTACACGTAACTTTATATATGCACTACTTTACTTTTACTAATCCAGAGTTATCATGTGTGGTACACTCCAGAGCTGCATTCACAATTCTGTTGGCTTCAGAGCTGAAATCTATAGGCATTCTTTGCTGATTTTAATGTCTATAGTCTACACCAAACTGGTGCTGGTGATTTTTATTTTTTAGTTCTACTATTGGAAAACTCTAACATAGGAGTGGCCCTGGAAAAAAAAAAGTGGCACCATGTTGTAGGCAAGTCCAAATTGAAAGAAGACAGGGCCAAAACAAGTAGGCAGGGCCAGGGCCAGCAGTACCATATTGTGGCACATTATACCACCCCAACAGAGCCAAATATCATAATGCATCACAAAATACATCCCCCAAAAGCTGTCACTAGCTGGCCGTTAGGAGGGCTCAGACGGCCCCCTGGGCATCAGACCACCAAGAACTTTCTCTGTAGGCTCTATGGCCAGCCGCCCCTGGTCCTGTTGCATTACAATAGCTCAGCAGTTAGGGGTGTGTCCTATGCCGAGCTTGCTGACAGTTTCCTAATAACGACCAGCAGAATGGTGAATGCAGCTTTGGAGTATAATACAGGCATCAACTCAGGATCAGTACAAAATACGTAATGTTGCATATAGCTGTAAAATAGTGAACATACCCTTTAAGAAGAAAAAAAAAACGTTTCATCATACACCCCCCACCCCACGTTTACCTCAGTGTGTCTCTGGTGCAAGGCATTGTACTCTTTCTTCATTTCTGATTCTCGCTCTTCTAGTCTGGAAACTGAAATATGGTTGTCAGCATGATGACTGAGGAAAGTTACCAATATAAGGTTTGAGGGGGCAAGAACCCTATACACATGCAAACTCGGACTGGTCATAGCAAACAGCGGCCCATATGTCTGGTGCTAATTATCTCCCAGGGGCACAACGGATCCATCTGTATTATGAGCTTTGGGTACAGAGGGGGTCATTTACAATGGGAGCAAAGCCAGTTTTTGGCATAAAAAAGGTATGACTTTTTAAACGCCCCTGCAACAATATTGTGCACCATGCTCGCCTCTTGGGAGTGGCATGCTTGACAGCCAAGTGTGCGTGTAGATCGTGGGGAATCGGGAGATGTTGCTGTCAGCTGAAAACTATGTCAAGCATACTGCCAACTTTAAAGGGGTTTTGTTACTTCAGCAAATAGCATTTATTACGTTCGGAAGTTAATACAAGATACTAATGTATTGTGATTGTCCATATTGCCGCCTTTGCTGGCTGGATTCATTCACACGCACACTTGGCTGTCAAGCATGCAAGTTTATTTCAGTGGGGAGAAGCAATAAGCTACTGTCAGACATCTCTGGCAATGGCTTATCTGTAAATCTCACATGTCGGATCTCTCCTTCCGCCGTCTGTTGTCGGGGGACAGTCAGAAGGCCCCATATGCATGAAAACTGTCCAATCCTGCCAAAATTAGCAGGTTTGGCCAATTTTATCTTATGTGGCCAGCTTAAAGTGGACCTTTCACCTCTCCTGACATGCCTATTTTAATAGCTTCATGCATTCCCCACGTACTAACAATTCTGGAGCATCTATTCTTATGTCTCTATGTTGTGCCATTCCTTTATTATTTCTACTAGAAGTTATGAATGAATTGCTATTTGCCTTCAGTAAAGGAACAGAGGGGGAGGTAACCAGTTGGGCGTGTGTCCCTGCACAGACTCACTCTATCCAATCAGTGCTGCCATGTTCAGACTGTGCAGGTACACACCCCCAACTTGTTACCTCCCCTCTGTTCTTTTACTGAAGGCAAATAGCAATTCACATATAACTTCTAGTGCAAATAATAAAGGGATGGTACAACATAGAGACATAAGAATAGATGTTCCAGAATTGTTATTACATGGGGAATGCATGAAGCTATTAAAACAGTAATGTCAGGAATGGTGAAAGGTCCTCTTTAAAGTGTTTGTCCTGGATTGGAGAAGGAGGTCGGTTTTTACTTCTGAGAAACAGCACCACGCTTGTCCACAGGATGTGTCTAGTATTGCAGGTCAGCTCCATTCAAGTAAATGGGGTAGGGGTGTAATACCATACACAGCCTATCGACAAGTGTGGCGCTGTTTCTCTGAAAAAAATGACTAATAAAAATAATAATAATGCTGGATTTACACATGGACGCTCAGTGAATACGTACTCTGGTCGGCATAGTTTTTGGTCTTAAGCTCCAGCTGCCGGGACTGGAATTCCAGGCTCTCCACTTGGCACTGTAGATCTTTCTTCTCCTGTTCCAACGAATCTTCAAATTCAATAAATTTCTGCAAGAAAGAGTAAATTGATGTAAAATAATTAGCCATTTTAGTCCAAATCCAAATGGAGACCGGAGATCTCATGCATAGCGACCAATTAGATTCCGCTTCACCAGTCTAAAACACGGAGCCACTGTCACATTGCAGCCGCTCCTTTCTTTCTATTCTACATTGATAGGACGGAACTACAGGGGTGTAATAGGAGGCAACCAAAGTGCCCCCAACCCATAGCCCCTGGGTGATATTTTATCTATGGGCAGTGGTTTTGGAACCCCAAGGCACACAAAGGCATGAAAATGTCTACAGCCGATGTAACAATATAATAACAGTAACAGGATAGCAATATAACAATACTATAGTAACAATATAACAGTAACAGTAACCACCACCTTCATTAAAACTGCTAAAAATCCGGCACATCCATGGCCACCAGTAGCTTACGAGACCCAACTTGGGACATTCATCAAATGTTTTAGGTCACTATTGTGTCAGTAAAAAAAAGTTGTATATTATGGTACACGTAGTATTGGCCGCGTCGTTTGCAATTTTTCACTTCTCTGGACGCTTTTCAAAAGAGGCAAGATGGACGGGGCTTAGTGGGAGGGTGTGTTACCTCCCGAGACTCAACAGATTTACTATCATTCACACTAGAGACCATAGCTGGTGTAAATTTGAGTTGCTGGTCCTCGGACTGCATGGAGATGCGCCAAATTAAAAGGCCTATGCCCCTTTAAAAAAAAATTCTACAGATTTCAAACCAGCACCTGGTTCTGAATACCTTTGTAATTGCAAATCTATCTGTATAGCAGCATATGCAGTTTGCTAATTTTTTTGTCCACCCCCACTGAGGTGGATGCACATGCTCAGTTTAATCCTTCAGCTGCCACAAACTGTAGCAGACAGAACATCCCCTCTTAGAAAGGGCACGTCCCCTAAGCTGCCAGCTTGAAAAATATCTAGCAGAGCAATTGGAGCGATGTATGGGGAGGGCTCTGGATCCATGTGAGGTACCAGGCTGGTTCTCGCTTTGTTAAAAAGAGATTGTCATGTATTATGTGATTATATCTGATTATATCTTATATGACTATATCATTTTTTACATTAATCATGGGATAATCCTTTTAATCAGGGACGGACTTGGAACTTAAAGAGGCCCTGGAAAAAAAAAACTAAGTGGCTTCATGTTTTAGGCGGGTCCAAATTGACAGAAGGTGGGACAACAGAAGTAGGTGGGGCCAGCAATACTGTAGTGCAGGACAAAATACCGCCCAGCAGAACCAGATACCACAGTGCAGCACAAAATACTGCTGCCTGCCCCACACTATGAAGTTGTATCATCATCCTGAGGATGGCAATATCATTGAATTCAGGAGGGCCCCTGTGGCCATTGGCCAATTACTGCTGAGAGCATCAGATCCTTATGTACCTGGCTGGATGGACGCTAAGAGGGGGGATTAAGTGGCCCCCTGGGCATCGGCCCACAGGAAAATTTCCCTGTAGGGTCTATGGCCAATCCAACTTTAATAAATTTGGCACATTCTGCACCAATGGACTTTATGCTTAAACTGGTATTAGTAACTTTAGTCTTAGTATATCTTCCCCGATTTGGGACTTCTGTAGGGGCTCATCTTTGCGTCACAATATAACAAAGCAAAGACTCCACTAGTACTCTAGTCGGCCATGCCAATCCAAATTCAGGCCTCATGCACACAGCAATGTCTGCCGCCGTACGGGCTCCAATTGGTACTGTGTGAGTTATTCTGCCACAGAAGCAATGCTTTTCAAAGAGAGAAGCTTTGCATATACGTCATCCCATAGAGCATGCAAATATTCCACGCTTCATATCCCTCCCGTATTTTAAAGACCCAATGCATTTCCGTGGGTACTTTGTTATGGCGCTACACAAAGTGCCTGCATTCATGTGTATAAGGCATATTTTAAATTTGCCTTCTATTCATTTTATTTCATTATGTAGATCTGTATGAAAATAAGGTATAAAACATTACAGTTATCTCATTCACCACTAGATGTCAGCAGAGTACAGTAAAAGTCTGTCAAGAAAACCACCTCGTTTTACAGCCTGTAGTAAAACTAAAAGCTAGTAACACCAGTGGGCTGGAGTTAATGGTATTGTACTGTTAGAGCCTGGATACTAAGGTAATCACAATGACACCCTACAGGGTATGGAGAAAAGTAGTGCACATACACACACAAATAATCCCTTATAATGTCTGCGAGGCAATTATATCAGTTGGAGGTTAGTCTGGAAATAGCCAAGACATCCACTGACTAGTGACCAGTTCTTGACATGTACACTGCCACTGCTGAGGCTATAGTTTCGCTCTAAAACCACTAATTAGCAGTAATAGTTTTTGGTATTGATCGCCTGCCGATCAGCAGGTCCGCTAATATCACCAGGCATTCCTGCTAAACCTGAATACATTGATTTTTGGGGACTGAATGAACTGTGGAAATACAAAAGCATTGATCTGCCCTGAAGCCCATTGTTCACGCTCCAACGGTTTTTGAATTTCCATTTCTAGATATCATTCATTCCTGTCCCGTCTCATTTATAGTCTTAAACGGGTTGTCCAATATTAGAAACACTTGGCCTTTTTTTCCTGTCCTGTTCGTGGGCTGTGATTGGTATTGCAGTTAAGCTCCAATGAAAGGGATAAGGCTGAGCTGCAGTACCACACACAACCTGATGACCATTGTGGCACTATATCTAGAAGAAAGCAACTAAGGTAGACTGTGTTATAAAGGCAGAGGCCTGACCAGTGTGACACGAGCCCATATTGCATCCCGCAAACAGCGAGTCCGCTATATACCATATGGCCATTTGTGCACCGCATCATGGATGTGGTCCCATGCACTTGAATGGGCCCTCAATCCGGAAAGCGCGGAACGGAGGCATGGAACCCCACAGAAGCACTACGGAGCGCTTCCGGGGGGTAAAAAATAGAACTTGTTCTATTTTTTTGCGGTGCGGACGGATCACGGACCCATTCAAGTTGAATGGGTCTACATCTGTCTGCGGAAATCGCACGGATGTTGCCCGTGCATTGGGCCGCCCTTAGGCCTCATGCACACAAAAGTATTTTCTTTCAGTTTTTTTTTTGCGGACCGTATACGGAACCCTTCATTTCAATTTCAAGTTACTCTGTGTGCATTCCGTTTCCGTATGTCCGTATTTACGTTCCGCAAAAAAATAGAACATGTCCCATTATCGTCCACATTACAGACAAGGATAGGACTGTTCTATTAGGGGCCAGCTGTTCTGTTCTGCAAAATACGGAATGCACACGGACGTCATCTGTATTTTTGCAGATCTGTTTTTTGCAGACCACAAAATACATATGGTCGTGTGCATGAGGCCTTGGGCCCCATTCACACGACCGTATGAATGGGGCCGTATCTATCCGCAAAAACATCTATCCGCATGGACAATTATAGGCATTTTCAATGGGGCCGCACGGCGTGTGTTCCGAGCGTGCGGAACACACGCTGGGCGGCCCCCGTATATTTGCGGGTCCGCAGTAATGCGGCCCGCAAATATACGGTCGTGTGAATGGGGCCTTAGTCTTAGGGTGCCTTCACATGCAGCAGATTTTGTGGCAGAAAATTTTTGAAAATCTGTTCATTTGAATGTGGTTGTTTTGGGGGCAAGCACATGGCCTCCTGCAAGCCTCGAATGTTCTGCCACAAAATCTGGTACATGTGAAAATATACCTAAGACCTCATGCACAGAACCGTATTTTTGGTCCGCGTCCAATCCGCATTTTTGCAGATCGCAGACAGGACTCTTTCATTTCTATGGGGGAGCAAAAAATGTGGACAGCGCACGGATGTCACCCGTGTGTTATATAGCATGTCCTATTCTTTTCATTTTGTGGACAAGAATAGCCATTTCTATAACAGAAACCGATACACACAGTCGATATCCGTGTTTTGCGGAACGCAAAAAAGATATGGTTGCATGCATGAGGCATTAGGCCTCTTGCACATGAGCGTGTCTGTATTTCAGTCTGCAAACCACAGATCCGCATATGCAGATGCCTTCCGTGTGCACTCTGCATCTCACTCCCGTCACTAGTAATGATTCTCATCCACAATGCGAACAAGAATAGGACATGTTCTATAATTTGAGACAAGCACATGGATGTGGACAGGTCATGGATGACATCCGTGTGCTGTGCATTTTTTACTATTTTTTTTGCAAACCAATTGAAATGAATGGGTCCACTTGCTATCCGAAAAAATGTGAACCATGCGCTGATGCAAAATAGGGTCGTCTGCATGAGCCCTACGGCTGGACTTTCAATTGATTTTACTACTGAGCTACAGCTGTCGTCCAAGGCGGTAAATTGACTTGTAGACAATCTTGTATACTGCAGCGGTCACAGTTAAAATCAATTAAAAGTGATAAAAAAAAGTGTCTAGTTGTAGCTCCAGCCTGAGGGCACGACTACACAGCGCAGTCGTATAGCGGTTGTGACGCAGCCGCTCTGCTTTCAGTACAGTGTGGCCATACAAGCCGCAGGGGGCTCTAATTAAACAAATTATGACCGAACTGTTAACTCGGTCTGTATTGTTAATGACTGCACAGTATTAGTCTTGCACAACCATTAACTATAATAATAATCTTTATGTATATAACGCCACCAAGACCGCTTAAGGCCTCGTTCACATTTCCGTGTCAGTGTCACGTCTGTGAAAAAAAGCATATGTGTTTCATCCGTGAAGGTGTCCATGTAGGATCCGTGGTTGGTCCGTGTGTCCGTTTTTATCATCCGTGTGTCATCCCTAAATTAATTTCCAAAGAATCTACTATCAGTCTTCAGTGAAAAACGGACACAACATGGATGCCATCTGTGCTGTATCCGTGATTTTCACTGACCCATAGACTTCAATGGGAGTGCTTGGTCCGCATAACGGATCAAAGTAGTGCATGTCTGATTTTTTTACTGACCCAAAATACTGAAAAGTGAACAGACACATTTAAAGCAATGGGTACATGTGCTGTCCGCGGAAAATGTGGAGAGCATACGTCAGTGAAAAACGGAAATGTGAATGAGGCCTAAACAGTGTGGTCACAATTAGTTTAATTAGAGCCCACTGTGGCTTGTACGGTCACGAGGCATTCAAACGCAGAGCGACCACATCACAAACACAACTTGACCGCGCTGTGTGGTCATACTCTAAGGGCTCATGCACACAAACGTAATTTTTGACCAAAAATGGAAATGACTCCATGTGCATTCTGTATTCATATGCCGCAAGTCTGCAAAAAATAGAATTCCTATCCTTATTTTGCGTACAACATTGTTACAATGGATCCGCAAAATAAACGGATGTAACACTGACGTCACATGGATGTAACCCACTCTTTTGCGGATCCGTGTTTTGTGGATCGCAAAATACATATGGTCGTGTTCATGAGCCCTATCGCTTCATGCATATGATCGTCTTTCTCCTCCGTTTGTTATCCGCATTGTTTGCAGGAAGCACACTGACCCCTCCATTTCTATGGGCCACGCACACATTCACATTTTCTGGTGGATCCGTGTGGCCGTTCCACAAATGTAGAACATGTCCTATTCGTACTGCGGACAAGAATAGTCATTTCTATCACGGGGGTGAGAAGTATACAGAATGCACACACGAGGTAATCTGGTATTTTACCAAATTCAATAAGGAACACGGCCGCGTGCATGAGACCTAAATGAGGAAGCAGCCGAGTACAGATTCCCCTGATGGCGCGAGGAAGTAATATTACCTGCCTGCAATTAATAATTCACAGTGTGAACATGCATCACAGCTGCTCCCTCCAGGAGATTAATGCGGGGCAGGCAGATGCACTTATCCTCAGCCACCCGATGCCGCCATAATTATAGCCATTCACATGCTCAAGTAATTTCTACCAGTGGACAAATGAGTGTTATGTTTGCATGGAAGAATAGATGAATGAATGAATTACCAGTAATTATGTAATTAAGTAGATACAGAGTGGCCTACGAAAAAGTAGACCGCCTTCAATATCTCCAAATTAAACTGCCTAATAGTAAGTCTGTCTTAGTTGTTCATAGCAACCAATCAGAACTCAGCTTTCATTTCTTCAGAGCCCTGTAGGCACTGAAAGCTGAGCTCTGATTGGTTGCTATGGGCAACTAAAACAGATTTACTATTAGGCTGTTTAACTTGGAGACATTGGAGGCAGGCTACTTTTTTGTGTGCCGCCCTGTAGATAGATAGATAAAGAGAAATAGAAAGAGAGAGATGGATAGATATGAGAGAGAGAGATTAGAGATAGATATGACAGAAAAAAGCTATAGAAAGAGAGAAAGATATAGAAAGAGAGATAGAAAGATAGATATGAGAAATAGATATGAAAGATAGATATGAGAAATAGATATGAAAGATAGATATGAGAGATAGATAGATAAGGTAGTTAGATAAATAGATAAGAGATAGATAGATAGATAGATAGATAGATAGATAGATAGATAAGAGATAGATAGATAGATAGATAGATATGAGAGAGAGAGAGAGAGAGAGATATGAGAGAGATAGAGATATGAGAGATAGATAGATAGATAAGAGAGATTAGAGAAATAGAGAGATAGATATTAGAGATATTGATAGATATTAGAGAGAGAGATAGAAAGAGAGAGATAGATATGAGACAGATAGGGAGACAGATAAGAGAGGTAGAGATAGATAGATAGATAGATAGATAGATAGATAGATAGATAGATAGATAGATAGATAGATATGAGATAGATAGATAGATATGAGATAGATAATAGATAGATAGATAGATAGATAGATAGATAGATAGATAGATAGATAGATAGATAGATAGATAGATAGATAAAAACAACTGTAAGCAGAGATGAAGAACTGAAACTCTGTGATTTTGCACCATTTTCCACAATGGTTGGCGGATGAGTAGATGAAAGTGCTGGCGTCATTTAAAACATCAAACAACCTCCGTCCTGACCAGTGCTCCTAAGAGGATGACCATCCTGCCGTCAGCAGATATCTCCGTCACCGTTAGTCATCTGTAATGTGTAGCCTCAAGCTGTGGACCATGCAAAACACTGCAGCCGTTCATTACCCGCTGATGGCAGGATGGCACTGACACTTCTGACATCACGTTGACCCCTTTCATTTATTTCATCCCCTACAGTGCAGACATGCAATTCACTCCAATTCCCTCATGCCCAGGCTTCAAGACTGAATTTTTGCTTCCACTGAGGGATGATAAATGGGACGCCGGTTGGGATCAGACATTTCCATCTTGGGGAATGGATAAACGTATTCTGACCTTGGTGTCGCTGGTGTTGGCAATCCTCCCACCTGGTACACTGTGCCACCATGTACAAGGCTGTGAGCTCAGGTAGTTTACTGCTTTGACTTTGTGATATACAAGGTTGAACCTTCCCTCTTAGAACAGTTTGACTACAGGATCAGACTACACAGGGTTTATTTGTAGTCTGTAACCATGGAGACGTGGTTTGCCTAAGAGCTGATGGCAGATTTTTAATCAAAACTATTTGCCAAATTGCTTTATTTTCTACTTAAAGTGCATTAAGAAACATAGAAGAATGACAGCAGAAAGATAAGCCCCCCCCCCCCACTTAAATTATTTCCTCTTTATTTTCCAGGTAGGTTTATAGTCACTTACTGTAGATTTCTGAACCACATGTGCTGGAAATTTGTTCCAAACATCCACTATACTTTCGCTAAATTAATATTTTCTGACATTACTTCTGATCTTCCCCCAGAACATGCCCCTCGTTTTCTGCACTCAGTTGCCTATTAAAGGTCATCTGTCAGCAGTTTTGCACCTATGACACTGGCTGACCTGTTACATGTGCACTTGGCAGCTGAAGACATCTGTGTTGGTCCCATGTTCATATGTGCCCGCATTACTGAGAAAAATGAAGTTTTAATATATCTAACTGAGCCTCTAGGAGCAACGGGGGCGTTACCATTACACCTAGAGGCTCTGCTCTCTCTGCAACTGCTGCTCCCTCTGCACTTTGATTGACAAGATCAGGCAGTGTAAACATCATCACACCTAGCCCTGTCAATCGACGTGAAGAGGACACGCCAGTTGTAGAGAGAGCAGAGCCTCAATTTGGATCTGCAGTATTTAGGTGGACACAGTGCCGTCTGCTTTTTTTTTGCAGATCCACTGACTTCAATGGGTTCATGATCCACATTTTGCGCAACAGACGTACGGAAAACACACAGATGATCCATGCACTTTCTGCATCCGCATGTCCGTTCCGTAAAGAGTTAGAACATGCCCTATACTTGGCCGCAAAATGTTGACCACGACCCACTGAAGTCAATGGGTCTGCGAAAAATGCAGAAGCAACACGGACAGTATCCGTATTTTGCGGATCTGTAATTTGAGGACCGCCAAATATATATGGTCGTGCGCATGAGGCCTTAGCCTGTACAGGATAAAACAGATATAAGAGAATGAATATTTAACCCCTCGAAGGAGAAGGATGACTGAAGGACTCATTTTCGAACATTTCTGGAGTCTCCTCTGCAGACTGAGATGCATCTGGTCCGGGGCTCACAATATGATAAAGAGCAGACCAAGCCCATGGTGTCTCTGGAGACCGATCTGTCGACCTTCCTGCACTATTACATCATGGCTCACATTAACCCCTTCAGTCCTAAAGTGCTCCGCCCCCACATTATGACCCCCCTGCTCGCATGCATTAGCCTAGTTTGGACCATGATGCATCATTGCTTTTCACTGCAGACCGGATCTGTAGTACAGACGGGCGCAGTAACCGGATCTCCCTGTAGAGAAAGCAACCCTCCCACCGAGGACAATAGATGCATCTGTGTAGTGTGCACACCCGCACGCGCCTGCCATTATGGTAACCACTGTTAGGAAATCTACTGTAGCTTAAAGGGGTATTCCATGTCTAGAAAGCTACCTCTAAGGGCTCATGCACCCAAACTTATTTTCTTTCCATGTCCGTTCCGTTTTTTTGTGAGCCGTATGTGGAACCATTCATTTCAATGGGTCCGCAAAAAAAAACGGAAGTTACTCTGTGTTCATTCTGTTCTGTATATCCGCATGTCCATTCTGCAAAAAAACAGGCTACATTCACACAACCATATGTGTTTTGCAGTCTGCAAAAAATACGGATGAAGTCCATTTGGCATCAGTATTGCATCCGTTTTGTTTTTTGATCCACTGTAACAATGCCTATGCTGTCTATCTTCTTTTGCGGGGCTACCAAAAGGACATACGGATGGTATGCTGTCCGCATTTTTTGCGGACTCAGGGCTCATGCACCAGGACCATATAAAAAAAAACGGATCCGCAAAAATGGAATAGCTGGCCCCTAATAGAACAGTCCTATCCTTGTCCATAATGCGGAAAATATTAGGACATGTTCTATTATTTTGCGGAACGGACATACGGAAACAGAATGCACACAGAGTACCTTCCGTTTTTTTGCGGACCCATTGAAATGAATGGTTCTGCATATGGTCCGCAAAAAAAAAAAACGGAACAGACACGGAAAGAAAATACGTTCGTGTGAATGAGCCCTCATTGAAATGAATGGATACCCATCCTATCTGCAACAAAAAAAAAAAAAAAAAAAAGAACGGACATGGAAAAAAAATACGTTGATGTGCAAGAGGCCTTAGAGTCAGCATTACGGACAAGGATAGGACTGTTCCATTATGGCCAAGCTGTTCCGCTCTGCAAAATACGGAATGCACACGGACGTCATCTTTTTTTTTTTGCGGATCCATGTTTTGCAGACCGCAAAATACATACAGTCGTGTGCATGAGCCCTTATGAACTGGATAGCGAAGAAGTCAGAATGGTGGGGGTCCAATCGCTGGGACCCCCGCCGATCACAAGAACGAGGTGCCCGCGCTCCTGTTTTAATGTAACGATGGGCGAGTCCCATAGACTATTCATAGTCTATGAGACTGCCAGAGGTAGCGCTTTCTCCAGCAGTCCCACAGAGATGGAGTGGCGGTGCGCATAGTCTACCTGCTGCTCCATTTATAGGGGGGCAAAGGACTCTTGTGAGCCAGTACCTAAGGGATAACTTGTTCTAACCGAAATACCATTTAAGTAAATATCCAATTTTCGAAAAAAAATATACAAACCTATCTTACAGTAAAGGGAATCTCTGGCCAAACAGTCTCGTATTAAAGGGTGTGTAGACTTTTGCAAACATTCTTGTTATTGCACCAATGCATCTAACTAAAAAAAATGACGTCATTTTGAAAATAGTGTGGATTGAAAAAATAAAAACTGCTATCATTTTATAACTATAGCTCCAGTGTGTCTCCATGGTAACAGACTACAAACCAACCCTGTGTAGTCTGATCTTACAGTCAATGGTTACTCCTCGGAGTTGCATGCCATATTAGAGTTTATTCACATAGTACCACCATGAATATGGACCCTGTAAGGTGCAAGATATGGAGACTGTCTGCTCCTGGGGTCCCTGTGTCATGCTCCACCCCCTCAGGCCCAGAACTAGCAATAACACAGTGTATTACATTTGGGGCTTCCAAATGTATGGAACATGGTTCAGGGTTTCCATCCCTGCCCCCATCCTCTGCATCTAGAGCTCTGCTTACCAGGTTCATTTACATGAAAAATCGCCACCTTGCAAAATACTCCGTCAAATCAGTCACGGCGTATGTAAATGAAGCCTGATAACGACACAAATCACACATAGCTCTCAGGTCTACTAGCGTCTGCCGAATCTAAAATAAATAGCTGCTACCACGTTTGCCTAGATTTTTCTTTTTAGAAATGATTACAGACGGGTATAATTAACTGCCTCAAGAGCAGCGATTCACAGCCAGCCCTTCCCCAGGTCACCCCATGTCAGCATCATTATCTCCCACGTCACCCAGTCATATTGATTGCCCTGTCTGTAGAGCGTGAACACATGGTCTGATGTCACACAGTCCACAGACTTCACAGCCAATCATATCACAGAGCCCTTGATGACATTCAGCGAAGGAGGAAGTAGCTAACTTCTCCTCTTACCATACAGCTGCAGTTAAAGGTAACCTGTCACATTGTTCATGGTCCTATCTGGTTATAGCGCAGGAGGCAGCTGAGCAGATTGATCTATTTACATTCCTTTCTATGCTTAGGAGTCCAGTGGGCCGTCCTATCGGTGATTTACAGCTCTCTCTCAGCATGCACATGGTATGAGGGGTCTGTGAGTCACTAAATAGGACCGCCACTGGACTCCTTCTCCTCTATATACTGTTGCCCATAGATTTCACAGGTGGCAGGTTCCCTTTAAGACATTCGATTTTCAACAAACGTAGTTGATCGTTAAAAGCGAGGCAGGTACCACGAGTGCTACGAGGCGCTGAAACGTTTCATTCGCTTGCTGTGACACTGTCATAGCAGAAAGCTGCAGGAGGACTTAACAGAACTCATATTTAAAACAGCGTTCATTGCTAGCTGTATATATCCCTATGCAGTGAGCTCCCCCTAGTGGTGTCAGCATGCAACCATAATTATATAATTTAAAGGGTTGCAGGAAAAGAGGGGCAAAAAAAGTACCAAGTCCTCCTGACAGGTGGTTAAGAGAGTATAGAGTGTTATCTAGTACCCATCATTGGGCCCCATTTTAACCTTTTCTATGGGTCCCCCTCCTCTCTATGCACACCCCTGAATCATTTCCATATGTATAGGAAGCAAATGGAGAAATGAAATGCCCCAGGGCTGCTCTTCTAGTGTAGTCTGAAGGCAATGCTAACACTAGTATCCTACGAACGAGGGAGATCAGAGGGGCTATCATGTCGGCCCACCGTACCAGCCTTTCTGCTCCCCATACTCATCGATCCCATATTCTGCTAATAGATCAGCCAAAGGGAATATGAGTTCTGAGCGCCATAGCATTATCCTGAACAAGGCGGGCGCCATATCAGTCTGCTCTATGCAGATTCCAGGGCCTCCAGTGAGCATGTCTGCATAGGGCTGGGTGACATAACCAACCCTCCTGCTGCCCAGCAAAGAGCATTACAAACTACTGCCTACAAGTAACAGCATGGCGCCCCTGGTGGAGGAGAATAGGAACATAATCCTTAAAGGGGTATTACAGCCAGATACATTTATCAGCTGGTAGATCATTGGAGGGATGGGCATTCTATAATAATGCTTTTGGCTGGATGACCCCTTTAATTTGGCCTCCTTTAAAGGAATCGACATCCAGCAATCTGCCACGGATAATTATGGTAATCCACTGGGTAACTAGCACATTCGTTATGCGACAACCGTATTTCGTTTAAGGCTACTTTCACACTTGCGGTTGTTGTTTCCGTTTAGTCCTCATGCATTCTGAATGCAAAGACATCCATTCAGGATACATCAGGATGTCTCTGTTCCGTTTTGTGACTGGACACAAAATTGCTACAAGCTGCGGTTTCTGTTTGTCATAAAAACGGAATAAAACGGATCCAAACACTGAAACAATGTAAGTCAATAGTGACAGATCTGGAGATTAAAAAAACGGATCAGTCACCCATTGACTTTCCAATTATTTAGTGATGATCCGTTTGTTTCCCGTTTTGAGGCCCCATTCACACGACTGTATGTACATTTCTGCATTTTTTGCGGATAAGATGCGGAACCATACGGACCCATTCATTTTTCCATAGGAGATTAAAAAATGCGGAATGCACACCGTGTGCATTCCGCATCCCGTATCTCACGGAAGTTTCCGTATGTCTTCCGTTCTGTTTTTATACGGATTCACGGAAGTGTGAATGGGGCCTGATTTCACACAACCGCATCCTAACGGAACAGAGGCATCCCGATGTTGCAAAATCAAAACGGATCCGTTTAATTCCGGTATTGAGTTCCTCTTGCCGGATCTCAATACCGGAATTAACAACGCAAGTGTGAAAGTAGCCTTAAGCGGTTGTTTCCCCCCACCCCCCTCCAAAATCAAGATGTATCCCTCACCACAGAATAGGTAATTTAAGTGTCTGATTGCTGAGGATCCCGCCACTCATGACTAGAGCAGTCATGTGCCCCCCCCCTCCAGTTGTGGCGTGGCGGTCAAGCGCTGCTGCTCCATTCACAGTCTATTGGACAGACGAAGATAGCCGAGATCTGCATAGTGGACCCCCGACTAATAAACAGGAGAAAAAGCCCTTTACACCATCGTGCCCGGAAAGCTTTCCCTACAGACCCAAAAATTGCGGTGACATCCAACATGTCACCTCTCACATCTCCTACAGAAGACGTGACCCTGATTTTCCGGAAAAGTCAAGGCTAGTTACGCAGAGATACATTCCCCGTCCCCGACTCCCCCACATTTATTCAGCGGAAAGCCGAGTGGCAAGTCAAATTTTTTCGGATATGTTCATAGGAATGTGAATTTGCTTTTCTGCTGCAGATTTGCAGATTGCTACCCGCAGATCCACATGGAACCCGCCAGGGGGGCACCACCAATGAGGCCAGGGTGAGGCGATCACCTCAGGCAGCACCAGGAAGGGGCAAGAGAGGGCAGCGGAAGAGCCATGGGCAATGAGCGGAAGGGGTTAGGTTAAGAAATTGGCCATTTTAGTTTTCGGCCTCAGGCAGCAGAAAGGCTAGGTGCCTCAGGAACCCGCCTCAGTATGTGACGGGCCCTGCAATGCGGATTTCAAATCTAAACGACAACACAGATTCACGCACTAAAAATTTCGGCATGTGAACATACCCTTACACTGGCGGTACACAACTACCGTCAGAATGATGTGCTGGTACGTAGCAATACTGGGTCTGGACACTCTCCACACATAGCTATACCTCCGTACTGTACATGATCGTATCCGTTTGGCGCTCCGCAAGTCAAGAATCTGCAAAATACGGAGGGATTCTGTGCGCCGTCCACATTTTAGTTGCAGACCCATTGTTTTCAATGGGTCCGTGGTCCGCATTTGGTGGAAATACTCTTCTTTTTGCGGAACGGATATACGAAGGCGGAAAGCACGCAGATCATCTATATGTCCGTTTTACAAATAAACAGAATATGTCCGCAAAATGCGGATGCAACACGGGCAGCAGCCTTATTTTGCGGATCTGAGATTTGCAGATACGGTCATGTGCATGAGGCCTAACACAATGTAGGTTGACAGCCAGTCTACGGAATGAACACGCTGACTGCGCCAGAGCCATGATGGTCGCACCAGCTGCCTGCGAAGCCCTGGTCTAAGGGTATGTTCACACACAGCAGAAATGTCCACGCATCTGAATGAGGTTTGTAAAGATCTATGGCCACACACTGCAGAAACAACCGCATACAGGTGCGTGGAGCAGGTGCAGAAATTTCTGCCACGTGTGAACATACCTTAATGCTTGGATGCCCAATCTGCGGCCCTCCAGCTGTTGTAAAATTACAACTCCCAAAATGCCCTGCTGTAGGCTGTCCGGGCATGCTGGGAGTTGTAGTTTTGTAACAGCTGGAGGGCCGCAGGTTGGACATCCCTGCCTTAAAGGGTTTTGATACTGATGGCTTATCCTCCGGATAGGCTATCAGTATCAGATCGGTGCCCCACAGCCCCACCAATCAACTGCTTCCTTATTGTAATATTATATAGTGCCCACTGAAATGAATGGGTGACAATATAATATGTGGCTGGGCGGAGTCAATTCTAATTAATCACTATCAGGGGACACTCTATAGGGCATATGGATAAGAATTAGGCCTAATGCACACAACCATATGTATTTTGCAGTCTGAAAAGTGAGGATCCACAAAATACAGATACCGTCCGTGTTGCATCAACATTTTTTGCGGATCCATTGACGCCCATGGGTCTGTGGTCCACATTTTGTGGCCAAGTATAGGACATGTTCTATCCCTTTGTGGAACAGACATATAAATACAGAAAGCACATGGTTCATCCATATGATTTCCACATCCGTAAGTCCATTCCTCAAAAAGAGGAAGAATATTGCTGCAAAGTGTGGACCACGGAACCATTGAAGTCAATGGTTCAGCAAAAAAAAAAAAATATTTGGATGGCATGCAGACTGCATCCTTATTTTGCGGATGTGCATGAGGCCTTAAAGGGGTTGTCTCACTTCAGTAAGTGGCATTTATCATATAGAGGAAGTTAATACAAGCCACTTACTAATGTATTGTGATTGTCCATATTGCCTCCTTTGCTGGCTGGATTCATTTTTCCCATCACATTATACACTGCTTGTTTCCATGGTTACAGACCACCCTGTAATCCATCAGCAGTGGTCGTGCTTGAACAATATAGGAAAAAGCACCAGCCTATGTGCACTCCCATGGTCCCGGCCACCGGAGAGGCTGATGCTTTTTCCTATAGTGTGCAAGCACGACCACCACTGATGGATTGCAGGGTGGTCATAACCATGGAAACGAGCAGTGTATAATGTGATGGAAAAATGAATCCAGCCAGCAAAGGAGGCAATATGGACAAATCACAATACATTAGTAAGTGCCTTGTATTAACTTTCTTTACATGATAAATGCCACTTGCTGAAGTGAGACAATCACTTTAACCTCAGGAGACAACCTCTTTAATGGTTTCTCCAGGATTAGAAAAACAGAAGTGCGCCACACCTGCCCACAGGTTGAGTATGATATTGCAGCTCACTCCAAAACTATGATACAGTCAGTTCAGTTCAGAGGAGCCACGGTTGGCCCGGGAGATCTGGCAGACACACGGACAGTGTTTCTGAGGCCGATCACAGTCGTGTGCATGAGCCCTTAAAGGAGTTCTCCGGGAATTAAGAAAATGAAAATACTCAAATATTACTTTATTATAAATATATTCACAAATACCTTTCATTAGTTATAAATGGCTCGTTTTGTCTGGGGAGCAATGATTAGAAGAAAACAAAATGGCCGCCGTTCCTATTAGTACACACAGAACCTGTTCTAATCACACAGGAGGACAAGTTACTTTCACAACACTGAGGTAAAGAGCTGCCTCATCCTCCTTTCTGCTCTGCTTGTCAGGATTATGATCCTGAACACAGTTTAATAAGATATTTAGCTGAATCTCTGTGGGAATGGAGTTTGTGAGGAGACATGAAATACAGACAGGACAGACTGTGGTAATGGAGACTGCATACAAGAGCTGCTGCTCATTAGCCATATCTCCTCATGAACTCCATTACTACAGAGATTCAGCTAAAGATCTTATCAGCTGTATTCAGGATCATAATCCCTGACAAGCAGAGCAGAGAGGAGGATGAGGCAGCTCTTTACTTCAGTGTTGTGAAGTAACTTGTCCTGCTGTGTGATTAGGACAGGTTCTGTGTGCACTAATAGGACGGCGGCCATTTTGTTTCTCCTAATGATTGCTCCCCAGACAAAACGAGCTATTATAACTAATGAAAGGTATTTGGGAATATATTTATAATAAAGTAATATTTAAGTATTTTCATTTTCTTAATTCCCATAGAACCCCTTTAATCTGAGGATAGGCCATCAAATAAAAGGACTGAAGAACCCTTTTAACTATTAATTTTAAAGGGGGATTCCGTATTTAGCTATATCCTGCAAAAAGACATTCCATAAGACAGTATTTAATGGAGATCCATGGAGCTGTATCCTCCAAAAATTACCAGAATCAAAAAAGCGGTAGCTCTGAGGAAAGCGCTTGGACCTTTGGTCTCAGAATCACAGGACCTTATTAGAGGCATTATTGACTCTGACCACCTGCTTAGATACAGGACAATGGCGCTGCTACAGAAAGGAAATCAGTGGAGGTTCTGAAGATATCCCATGAGGGGTCAGAGGCCTCTTGGCACACGTACCCCAGCTCAATGGGAGAAGATACCTTACACTGGAATCCCCCTTTAAAATGACTGCCAAGATCACCTCATATGACAGGAACGACCAAAGAACACGTCCACCATTCCAATATTGTGGCGCCCATCTGATAGCGGATGAATTGATACGTCTGTGGACGTCTTAATCCAGTTAATCTCAAACACCCACATCCCTCAAATCTCTCCTGACGACCATTGCTCAGATGAAGGAACCGTATTAAGAAGAATAGAAGGGTCTTAAAAACGAGCTTAGACTGATCTGAGATTTCACATACGTAGCCCGGCTTATAGAAAAGCTGTAGGCCTTGACTAGTGGTCCATGGGAGAAGCTGTATCTTTAGCATGTCCTGAGTCACTGGCGCTCATCACGAAGACCTCTAGACAGTAAAAGAAGACTCACCAAACCTCAACACGGACAATGAAATGACCCTGGTACCCACCTCCTCCGCCTGCTTCCTGAGGGCCTTCTCCCGCTCGTACTGTGTCAGCAACTGCTCTCATTATCCTCCTTCAGGAGCTCCAACTCCACCTCATGCTCTTGTTCTCCGTCAAGACGGCGTCAAGGTTCTCCAGGACGTTGACCACCAGCGGCATCAGCTCCTTGACCACCTCCTCGTCATAGCATTGGATCAGCCGTTCAAACTCTCTGTAGATACTGTTCGCCAGGCCCGACACCCGTTCTGACATAACTGACCCTGAGCAGTAGTCATCCTGGTACACCACCCCATCGTCAATCTGTATCTCCATCATCTTGAAGAACGTTCCGAGGAGCGGCAGTCAATGGAACTGGGGTTCTAACTGTAACGAATAGGTTCCTTCTTTTAGAATGATGACTACCCTTTCCCGGGAGGAACCAGACAGGTTGATGATGGGATTCCCTACTAGATTGTCCCTGTGTCTACAGCAAGACGTCTGTATCTGACGATATTCTAGAAGCTTGATCCCTACATCAAAGCGGATGCAAATACATTATTTACATGGACTGGTTTTGCACCCGGGGTTCGGGCCTTCTGTCACCACTATGTGGGTTCCTATCGGTGCCAATGCAATGCAGCACCAGACTCCATCTGCAAAAAACGGATGACTTCAGTGACCGGGCCCTCTCGTGTAACCCCTGATGTATCTCTCCTAACGTCCTGTCTGGATCATCATCATGGCCTTGCAAGATGTCAGATCTGCCTTTCTAGAGATATATCTGTCTATATACATAGGTTCCTTACCTAGAAGAACGTGTAGCCTTCAGAAAGTTACATCATATACAACCCTCCAGAACCAGGAATTTACTATATCGCTATACTCTATCTACACGTCCATGGAGGATCCTCTATAAGAGTATCTCCTCCATCCTAAAGATGGCCAGAGCTCGGCCAAGGAGAATGCATGTCGCCTGTTACTCTCTAGGATCTATGCACCTGACTCCTTGCTTCCTCCCTCCCCCACCCTGCAAAGATATCCCCCCCCCTCGGGGATGACAACGGATTTTCCTGGCTAATATGGATTGAACACACCTGCGTCGGTCGCGGGGCGATCCTTAACGACGATGATGCTCCCCTGCTTGGATGTCAGAGGAACCCCTCCATCTCATTATAGAGGTGGTGGTGATGATGATGATGATGATGGTGGTGCTAGCAGACAGAGGCACCTCCCAGCTCTGCTGTAAGTGTGGGAATAGGAGGCAGGCTGCTCTTCCCCCCTCCCTGCCCTGACAGTCTGACGTCAGGCTGTCTGCATTATGGGTAAAGAATACAGCTGATTCACTCCCAACCATCTCCCAAACCAATTGCCGCTGGACCACGGAGGAGGAGGAGGAGGAGAGGGGGGAAACTGCTCGCTGGTCAGATGATGCTGTGATAGTACGCCTGCCGTGTAATACCGTCTGACGTGTATAAAGTACCGTAATATACAGCCNTCGTCATCAGCTAGGCGTGCAAGGGCAACGTCGCCAAATCCTGTGTGTTGTCACCTGTGGCAGCAATCCGTATTTAGGGACACAATGCGGATCTTCGTGCAGAAAAAACGCAGCATAAGGCCTCATTCACACGTCCGTATTTGTGCACATCCTGAAAAACGGTCAGTTTTTTGCGGATCCGTTGTTCCACAAAAAACTCAGTTTTTCCAGGACATCCGTTCCGTTTTTCCGTAAAAAACAGAAAAGATGTATCCATATCCTTTTTTTTTTCTCCCCTCCTTGAATGGAATCCGCAAATACAGATGACATGTGGATGCCTTTCCGCATGTCTTCCGCATTTTTTGCGGATCCATAGACTTTCATTGTGCTACAGACCGCAATTCGGGAGAAAAGTAGGACAGGAGGATTTCTTATGTGGACAGTCGGAACGGACACACGATGCGGACACCACACGGTGTACTGTCCACATTTTTTCGGGACGCCATTGAAATGAATGGATCCGCATCCTATCCGCATAATTGTCCGCAATTGCGGAAAACGGATGCGGAAAGATGAGGACACATTATACGGACATGTGAATGAGGCCTAAGGTCCATTCACACATCCTGTTTTTCTGTCCTGATCCGATCCGCAATCATGCGGATAGGATGCGGATCCATTCATTTCAATGGGTCCTGAAAAAATGCGGACAGCACTCCGTATACTGTCCGCATCCGCTGTTCCGTTCCGTTATGTTGGATCCGCAAATAAGATAGAGCTTGTCCTACTTTTCTCCGCAATATGCGGTCCGTGGTCCCATTATAGTCAACGGGTCCGCAAAAAATGTGGATTATATGTGGAATGCATCAATATGTCATCCGCATATCATCCGCAATTGCGGATCCGTTTCCAGGAAATAGAAAGAAATACCCTACCAACATTATTCCTCCTTCCTTTTTTTTTTGCTGAAAAAACGGAACGGATGCGGATGTACAATTGTAAAAAATTGAAGGTTTTTGTGGAAACACGGATCCGCAAAAAACGGACCGAAAATCTGGAAAGAAAAATACGATGTGTGAATGGAACCTAAGGGTGCATTCATACAACCGTATAAATAAATCCGCATCCGTTCCGCAATTTTGCGGAACGGGAACGGACCCACTCATTTCAATGGGGCCGCAAAAAGTTGAGGACAGTAAACTGTGTGCTGTCCGCATTTGTGGTTCTCGGCCCTGGAAAAAATATAGAGCATGTCCTATTCTTGTCCGCAATCGCGGACAAGAATAGGCATTCTCTATAGAGCCCCGGCCAACACGGCCGGTATCCGTGTTTTGCAGATCCGCAATTTGTGGACCGCAAAACACTTACGGTCGTGTGAACGCCGTCTAATCCCGTATGTTATCACTTGTGGATGCAATCCGTATTTAGGGACACGATGCGGATTATGCGCATTTTTTTCCTGCGTGGATTTTCGTGCAGAAAAAAACGCAGCATAAGGGCTTATGCACACGAACATGTGCGTTGTGGTCCACAGCACGGGCACTGACAGTCGGGCAGTTGCATTTGGATCGCGGACCAATTCATTTGAATGGGGGTCATCGATCCGCATCCGATGGTCCCCACCGCAAAAAAGTAGTGCATGCGGTGTGGAGGCACGGCCAGAAACACCACGAAAGCACACAGTACTGCTTCCATGGTGTTCCGATCCGTGCCTCCGCTCCGCATCTCTGTGATTGCGGACCCACTGAAGTGAATGGGTCCGCGATCTGTGATGCGGGCTGCACACAGCCAGTGCCCGTGTACTGCGGACCACAATACGGCCACGGGCTGGCACCGACCGTGTGCATGAGCCCTAGGGTGCACTCACACAACCGTATAAATGGATCCGTTATGCAATTTTGCAGAACAGGTGCGGACCCATTCATTTCAACTGGGGCCGCAAAAGAAGCAGACAGCACACATAGTTCCGTTCCGTGGCCCCGCATGTCCTATTCTTGTCAATAGGCTTTCTCTATATAGTGTTGGCCATGGCAGTCCACAATTTGCAGACCGTAAAACACCGTTAGGGTGTATTCACGCGACTGTATGCATTTTGCGGTCCAAAATATGGGTGACCTCTGTGTTGGGCGTCCGTTTTTTTTTTTTGTTTTTTTTTGCGGACCCATTGTAACAAGGCCTATTATTGTCCGCAGACAAGAATAAGACATGTTCTATCTTTTTTGCTGCGGTGAAGAACGGACATACGGACGCGGACAGCACACATTTTTTGCGGCCTAATTGAAACGAATGAGTCCACATCTGATCTGAAAAAACAATGTGTATCAGCTGTGGAGGAAACAATATGTGAATGGGGGCCTATTACTGTACTGGCAAAGGTTTCTATACACTTAGTTGCCCATAGCAACCAATCAGATTCCACCTTTCATTTTGGACAGCTCCTTTGGACGGATGAAACGGTGAATCTGATTGGTTGCTATGGTATGCTATGTTCTATTGATTTGCGGAACAGACATACGGAAACGGAATGCCACATGAAGTAACTTGTTTTTTTGTGGGTTTTTTTTTTTGCAGGACCCATTGAATGAATGGTTCTGCATACGGTCTGCAAAAAAAAAAAACGGAACGGACACGGAAAGAAAATACGTTTTTATACATGAGCCCTTTACTGATGACTGAAATCTACATTAGCACAGATTTATGTTATTTTTATTTTGGTCCGCATATGATCCGTATTTTTTTGCAGATTCATTTCAATGGGACCGCAGAAAATGCGGACAGTACACCGTGTGCTGTTCACATCCGCACGTCTGTTCTGTGGCCCTGCAAAAAATATAGAGTATGTCTGATTTCGTGTCTGTTTTGCAAAAAAGAATAGGCATTGTTCGAACCACAAAAAAAAAACGGATGCAACATGCGAGCCACATGGAGATCATTCGCAATGATAAAAAGGGCCTTAGTCACACGTCCATGATAAAATCTGTGATAAACTGGTCAGTGGGTCATCTGTGAAGATTTCCGTGAGGGGACCGCGTTTGGTACTCATGTCTGTTTTTTGTTCTCCATGTGTCATCCGCACATCAGAAAATTAATTTTCAGAGCATCTCCTATAAATGGTCCGGACAAAACACGGATGGAGTCCGTATTTTTCACCGACCCATAGACTATAATGGCCATGATGAATCTGTAAACACGGACAAAAAATAAGTGCTAAAACACGGATGGTCATAACTGATTGAACTTACATGCAAAACCATTAGGCTAGGGCTACACGCTAGGGCTCAAAAGTCGCGCGACAATTTTTATAATGGAAGTCTATGGTGTCGCACAATGCGACATGCTGCGACTGAGACACGACAGTCGTAAAAAATCCATCCAAGTTGTATTTTTCTGCGACTGTTGTGTCGCAGTCACAGCATGTCGCAGTGCAACACCATAGACTTCCATTATAAAAATTGTCATCGTGTAGCCCTAGCCTTAGTTATTTCCTGAACAGACCATGACACAATCCGTATCACTCATGTAAAGTGTATAATGCAGTACCAGATGCCACCTATGGACAAAAGTGGCGCTAAAAGTCTCTGGAAAACCCCTTTCTCACAAGGATCAGAGATCCTCACAGATCAGACCTAGTTCTTATTTCAAGGGTACCTTGACGGCAAGTTGCAGAAAAGTCGCATGACACAAAAGGCTCTAGCTTAGTCGCGCAACATTCGATATAAAGCATTTCAATGCAACATGCCACTTGTGGGATTGGTCGCAGAAAAATCCTAGTTGGATAGATTTTAGCAGCACGTAGCGTGACCCTCAGCGACACCACTGAAATGACATTACATGAAATGTCGCTCCTTCTCGCTCGCAGCGCGATATGTCGCAGCCCTAACCTTGTCGCGCTGTTTCTTTGGCCGCTCACTGTTCTCGCGCGCCCCGTGCGGCCGTCCAGTGCTCTGCAGGCGCCGCAAATGTTTGTATACGCAGAAGGCAGACTGGAGTGGGCGTGACCAGCGACCTTTCAATCAAGGTACAGTCGGGGCGGGGCTAGCAGCTGAACCAGGGGTCCGTGCCTAGTCGGTCTTTGTGCTGGGATCAGCTGAGTGTGAGTAGTGGCGCTGTGTGTGTGTGTGCGCCCCGTACGGGGTGTCCGGAGGGGCTGAAGAGAAGGCTTTGCTTTTGTCTAGTTGCTAATTGTGTTTTCTTGTTTTTTGTGTGTTCACAGGGTGCACAATAGAAGACATGGCGGCGGTACCGGCAGAGAAAGGTCTGTGCCCTCATCATCCGGTTGTTCAATGGTGGCCCTAGAGTGCCCCAAACTTGTGTGCGGTAGCGCTCTAATAATATTAATAATAAAATCAATTTTGGGGCAAATTTGCAAAATATCACCCTAGGGTGAGCACCTGTAGAGTGCAAGGAATCCATATACAGTGCAAGGATAGTGATAATTCCACTCTATTCCCTACACAAGCCTGTAGGTGTCCGCATGGGATTTGTACTAGGGAGACCAGCACAGAAAAAGAGCCCCTTTAAGTCGCACGCAAAACCTGACGGACCCTTATTATAGTCGAGTCAGTGGGCGTCGTGCAACGGA